>MQTX01000456.1:0-10627 GCA_009735665.1 Angiostrongylus cantonensis | reverse complement strand
AGGATTTACTGGCGCTCGCTCGAGTCACTCGACGATGAACGGGAAAACAGGTGATACAAGTGGTGGCACATATACAATTTCGCTAACGGCTTGCTCACCTGTATGCCGTGTGTTCTTCGAGGTGTCGGAGAGACGTACTCGAAAAGTGAACTGTTTCAACGGCGTACTTTTTGTAAATTACTAAGTGTTAAGAATGACTTTACTGTTCTCACTTCTGCATTTTGATTTGCTTTCGATTAACTGTGAAATCAGCCTAGAAAGAAAAAAGCAAACCTTTGGAATCCAACAACCACGTTCTACTGTGCTTAGCCTCAGCTACTCAAGTATGAGTTGCTGACACCTGACGTGTAGGTTGGGTACGATCACGGGTGGCTAATCCGTCACTCCCAAAATAGACGAGAGGCCTGCTTATTGGAGGTGGGTCCAAACCCCTTTGCCTACGTTTCCAGAGCATTTTATTGCATTTTTCCTGAACTGAGTTGCAAAGCATAATCTGTGTAAACGAGACCACACTCACGCACGCATAAATGAATATGTTTTCTTAAACAAAAAAGATATGCATCAAATTACCGTAACAAAAACAGTGTATCCTTTGTTGGATCTACTTCTGAGCCAAGCAGAATGTCTCATATTTTTCGGAATGATCCATGTAGCCTCTCTAGTTGCACTAGTGGACTGCGAAGATTTCAGAAAGGAAGTGTCGTGTGTACAGTTCCTTCTTCGACAAAAACAAAGTGGGGCCTAGATTGGAATGATAGGAACCCCACAACAAAATTCAAAATAAAGAAAGACTTTAAAAAAAGGCTCCAAATTTTGCTTCGGTATCTGGCTTTCCCTTTTATCAAATGAAACAACGATATCAATATCAAGCAGTATCAATATCAATATCTTGAATATCAAGCAGCAATAAAGCGTAACAGAAAGAAAACGAGAACATGGTGTTTGCCACCAATAAGGAAAAAAACCTGAGTTTCACTTGTAACACCACGGCCTTGAGGAAGGTGAAGTCGCCGATACGTCATCCGTATGTATTGACCAACAACGACAACAACAACAGCAACGACGATGAAGACCTACACCAACCTCGCAGCGGCTGAGCAAGATCAGTTTGTAAGATCATATAATTAAGAGAAACTAAAGTACCCAAGTGCTAAAGTTTTCTCTATAGATAAAAACTCAATAGCAAGTAAAACAATAAACACTTATACCAAGGTAAAACTTGCATGCTTCGGAAAACATTTGATAGATACGAGCTGACATGATAGCATCCACCACAAGACAGACTGCCTACATGTAGTCACGTTGAAATCGACAATCAAGTTATCAGCCGAGAAACAACAGGTCAACAACCCTGGTATATAAAGCGCTTTGCCGAGTGAGGTTCTTAATTTTTCCGGCACTTCAGGCGTTACGACAGCGGTCGGTCGGGTCGGCTCGATGCGGCCACGAAAACCGAGATCAGAAGACGACCGGCCGTGAACAGTCGAGGCCAATCGTTTCAGTTTTCAAAAAAGTGGAACTGCCACAAGATTAGTAAGATTTTTTATGGCTTTTTTTTCATGTGAAAGGCAATAGATTCGCGTAACAGCTTATTTAGAATTCTCGTTTTAGCCACATTCAAGTAATCAATGTTCGCCGTAGAAGAAGAGCGGCAGGTCGCGGGAGCTACTGACAGTGAACAGGTAAGGAAAAACGTAAAGTGGCCAGCGCTCAATAAGTATATTTCTGATTGACAATTTTAGAAAGCTACTATACAGTTGGTAAAAATAAATGAGCACGGGAAGTGTAAGATATGTGACTTTCTAGAAGTCCGAGCAGGTGAGCCTCATTTATACGTTGGCCTTGGTCGTCAGACTGACCGATTAAGAGCTCTAACCATCTATTCAGTACGGCAAGACAAAAAATACGAAGTTTCAGTACAATCATCTGACAAAATTTAAAGAAGATTTCTTCCGTCTTTGATCAAATTATGACGAATATTCCACGCATTCGATTTCACTGGCGTTAACTCATCTCGCGACTGAACTCGATGTCCACGCCGCTTTTCATTTTAGAGCGCATATCTTGAAAATTCGAAAATTTCATTGGCCTGACAGCAACAATGTTGCTTTAGCTTGGATTCGATCCAGAGACCACTTTTCCGTTTTTATACGAACGCTTGTCATCGTCATGCAAGAGGATGGCTCATACACTTCTATTCGGCAAATATCGGTCTAACTGAGTCTCGACTTCTTATTGGGAAAGACAGAACTTGGCCCAACACAAACGAGACTAATACGAATTTTACTTTGTGCTTCTAAAACCTCAAAATCACCGAAGAAAAAATTGATGACCTAAAAGTTTTTCTTAGCAATTTAAAAAAGGATAAAGCTTACTGCGTTGATCAACCTCTGAGGGATGCGTCACGCATTTGTCTGCACTAACCAACGTTGGAGGTAGCTGAATGCATATCTGGCTCTTGAAATGACTTGGAGTGGCCTACCGATGTATCGAATTAGCGCTGCTGTCTTCTCTTCTCAGGCAAGTGTGCTCCCAGTTTTCCAACCCTTGAGTGGGAGATAGTTGGGTCAGCTTGCGGCGCGAAGATTGATTCCGTGTGTAATCCAGGGTTCCTCTGACTACTGCGCTGCACGCGGCCTACATAATCTTTTTCCTTGACGATCCTGACCGAGCTCGTATACAAAGCCGAGACCAAGACTTTTCTGGTACAACGCAGCCTTTCTTCGACCGTTATGATTCATGAACAACCTTATAACACATTACATTTAGAGAGTGCTAGGCTATATGTTACAACGTGCAACTGCTATTCAATGATTCAATGTTCTTCGGCTGCACGTTTTCACCGCCGCTACAGCTGTGTCATGTTTGTTACCGCTCATACTGTTTTCTGTATAGTTACAGAAACTCCACCACATGAAGAAACTGCTACATTTTTTGTTTGATATGTTCAAATAGGAACGAGATGTTGATAAATTGGCGCATACAAAAAAGTATCAATGCTAATAAAGCAAACATTAAACCTTCCAAGTGTAGTAAACCTTTGCTGAATACTTCAAGAGGTGAGGTTTCATAGAGCTTAATGGTTTATGGACAAAGCAGAGTCAATAAGTGCAGTTCTTACCATACAGTCCGTTTTTCGTAGCCCTTAAGGGTTGTTAACGAATGTGAAGGTCCGTTGGTTGGAACGCATTGCATTCCTGTTTTGCAAGAAGCATTACGGTACTCAATGTGCAGTATTAAATTGTTTGGGTAACCTGCGGCGACATATTTGGCGACGAGATGGTCTGGAGACCAAATAATGCTCGTAGTTGTCTTCTTAGAGAAAGTTGTACAAACAACGTTTAGTAAAGCGTCATCAACGCAGTGTCACATGCATAGATCACACAGGAAGTATTTTAAAAGCGCGAAGCTATTGGCATTTTTTTCGCAATGACTCGTAGTTGAAGAACGATGACGGTAGTTGACTTAGCGCACAGTGAACCTTGCCGTGAGATCGCCGTAAAATAAAAAGAAATCACGTTTCCCGGAGAGCACTCACTGGATATCGCACGGGTTCTCTTTTTGAATGCACAAAGCCAGCGTGTGAAACGGTAAGTTCGTAACACAGTGGTTTAGCCATCCGGTGAGCACGCAATGTTACTTTATATTTGGATACTTGAGCACTTGGACGACCCGTCTTCACTGGTTGTGCTGCTCCTAGCATAATTTCTACTTTATCAGAGTTTTGCTCGTTTAGCTGTTATGGTTGTCTGAAGTCTCTATGTCAGTCTAGCTAAAGTTGTTTCCAGGTCGTGAACACCATAAGGAGATGCTCGTGTGGATCAGAGCAAGATCTGCCATAAAGAGACTAATTTGAAACCCGCACGGTAGTGCATCTTAGTATTGATTAACTCCAAGTTGGCTTTCTGGTGGAAATACCTTACTCTTTCTCAGCTTGGGAGGCCTTACTGGGAATCGAATCCTTCCGCTGTAAATTGTAGCCCGAAACCTAGGATCACTTCCCAGTGTCTATGCAAAAGTCTGCATTTTTGCGGAGACGCTCACGACCACATGCGGTAGTAAACTTTGTCCAGGTTAAATTTAATCGGTCCTGGCAATAGTTATACTATCATTTTTTAATAACGACTTTGTGCTTCCACACCTTTTTGGGACGTATTATTAGCTAGTTAAGGAGTTTGCAGTGCCTTCCTGAATTATTAGGCTAGCAGGAAGTTGACAAATAGGTTTATTATTTGACTTCCGGCGACCTCGGCTTCCTCGCAGCCGAACATCCGAGTCGATTGTCCACAGTCTTCTTAAGTGAACACCGCACGAATGAACTATGCCCACTTGACAGTGCTCATGTTCTAGACTTAACTTTCAAGTCACTTATTTTAAAGAAAGTTGACTAGAACAGTGAAGAGTTTACAGATCTGCGTAGCACGGGCAAGGCAGTACGCTGCTTAATAATACAAATTGCATTATACGTAAGACAGTCAGTTGGTGATGGTAGAAGCTGTTTGTAATGCTGTGCAAATTACAGAAACGACCATTGGAAGGAAGTAGCCAGGCCTGCAAAAAGCATCCTGCAATTCACTGCGTTTTCTTTTGTTTACTCATGTTGTTGCTGTTCAAAGGTTTGCAGAGTTCAGAGTAGCCGCGGTCAACCAGTGCTCCAGAATAGTTATAGAGAAGATGGAAACGCAATAAACAGTACAACATTCTGCTGTCGAAAAAGCTAAAAAAAGCCCAAATCGTTTCTTTCATTAGCTTTGCTTTCTAGGTGCATTGTAGATCTGTTGTGAGTACATGCATTCATGGAAAGACCGTATTTTCTTACGGCAATTCCGAAAACATGCAAATGCAGTTCCTATGTAGGATGTTGTCCACGAACGCAGATAAGGTTGCATTTGCTTTGGCACCGTCAAACGCTTTCTCGCAGTAGAGAAAGTTTGGACTAGGGGAAGAAGATATTCCCGACCAACTTCAAATGCTGTTCATTGCATGCTTACAATATAACTGCGAATGGACCGTGACCACATGCGGTAGTAAACTTTGTCCAGGTTAAATTTAATCGGTCCTGGCAATAGTTATACTATCATTTTTTAATAACGACTTTGTGCTTCCACACCTTTTTGGGACGTATTATTAGCTAGTTAAGGAGTTTGCAGTGCCTTCCTGAATTATTAGGCTAGCAGGAAGTTGACAAATAGGTTTATTATTTGACTTCCGGCGACCTCGGCTTCCTCGCAGCCGAACATCCGAGTCGATTGTCCACAGTCTTCTTAAGTGAACACCGCACGAATGAACTATGCCCACTTGACAGTGCTCATGTTCTAGACTTAACTTTCAAGTCACTTATTTTAAAGAAAGTTGACTAGAACAGTGAAGAGTTTACAGATCTGCGTAGCACGGGCAAGGCAGTACGCTGCTTAATAATACAAATTGCATTATACGTAAGACAGTCAGTTGGTGATGGTAGAAGCTGTTTGTAATGCTGTGCAAATTACAGAAACGACCATTGGAAGGAAGTAGCCAGGCCTGCAAAAAGCATCCTGCAATTCACTGCGTTTTCTTTTGTTTACTCATGTTGTTGCTGTTCAAAGGTTTGCAGAGTTCAGAGTAGCCGCGGTCAACCAGTGCTCCAGAATAGTTATAGAGAAGATGGAAACGCAATAAACAGTACAACATTCTGCTGTCGAAAAAGCTAAAAAAAGCCCAAATCGTTTCTTTCATTAGCTTTGCTTTCTAGGTGCATTGTAGATCTGTTGTGAGTACATGCATTCACCCTCGCTCTTGACTCCGTTCACAAACATTACGATGTCAATGTTGTCTTTTTATCTCACTGTCAGTTGTACACTGTTGGTTTTATTTTAATAAGAAGCGATTGATTGTCAGCAACCAAACAGAAACTCGAGCGATAATAAAGTTTCGTTTATCCAGCCTTTCATCGTAAACGAAGTAAACGCAGTTATAAAACGTTGCTTAAGAAAGGGCTAGCTTAGAGACTTCTGTAAGAATAATTGAAATACAACCCAGCACTCCAAGAAGCCAGCTAGTTTGCAATCTTCTGTATGACCGTCGAGGTACAACGCAAAACTGCATAATTTGCCTCTGTGATAGAGATGGTGAATCCATGTGTTCCGGTACAATTTATGTGATATCTTGCAAAAGGTGCGGGGACAAATGATTTGGCGAAACGGCTGGACCAAGTAATCCACTTAGTAAGCATAAGACACAGAGACAACGGGAAAGACTTTGAAGCGTTGAGATCCTCGCACGAGAGCCGAAAACACAGGACCGCAAAATTCTCGAGGCATTTTGAATTAGTTCTAGGAATCCGAAAATGAACTGCTGGAAGAAATGTCCAATAATCCAGCATGATATTGGAAAATATTTAAGGCGACTATTTTGATGTGAGACACACATCACACTTCTATGTGAACTCTGTGCAGTTGCTCCCCACGTGAGTAGTCAGTGAAAGACTCATAGAAAGCGGCGACTATGCGAAGATGCCACTCTTTGCTTAACGTGGTTGAAATCTGGATTTAGCATTTTTTTGTCTGGTTATAGAACTGCTTGTCCGAGTATATCGCAGTCAAGTTCACCTTTCAAGGCACTCAGGAAGGCAAAATCCGCCTTAACGCTAGCTTGTTTTTGAACAAGGAATAAAATAACACTTCGTGTTTGCTTGACAAGAATGTAAAGAATTGTGCGATCAGTGCCGGGGTTAATAGAAAGTAGGTCGCGAAGACTATATAAATAGCTTTGAGGACAGTAATTAAAATCGTTTGTGAAAAATTGCAACATCAAGGACAGAATTGTTTCTAAACGTGCGCCGCGGTGAATCACATTGGTTGTCAACCGTTTCGTCGGTGCCCAATGCTTTCCAAAGAATATTTTTGGTTTCTTGAAAGCATTCATGTATTTATCACTATATTACACATATACCTGCGAATCTACCTCTTATGAGTGATCAGGAACGTCACATTGGAACCTACGGATTAGCATGGAACGAAGATAAAGAATGGCTTTCTAAATTTATTATGGCGACCAAAAGCATCCATGATAACTTGCAATTCCAGAAACCCCACTTTCAGCGCTGGACGTGGGAGTGTTTCAGTGGAGAGTACCATAACGAAATAGACCACACCATAGTAAATAGAAAGTTTTGCCTAACCGATGTCGCTGTTGTCCCAAAATTCTAGACGATATCAAACCTCCGCCTCCTTCGTGCAAGATTTCATTTTTTGAGGAAAGAAGAAAAAGCCGCTAAATTCAAAAACCGAAGTCTCTGAAACACCACAAACTGGGATTCATTCAACTCATTAGTCGGCTTTTGGGAAAATGGCATTGTCGACAACATCGACTAGAAACACGATCGGCTCATTGAACATCTTTACGTTAGCGCCATAAAAGCTGAGAGGTCCAAAGTTACCAAGAGACGTCTGCCTCCAGAAACTCTACAGCTGATGCGCCAGCGTGGAATAGCATGAGCTGCAGGCAACTGTGAACTAACTTCCGAGCTTGCTAAACAATGCTGACAGGCAATAAAAGAAGATTTTAAAAAAAGAAAAGCAGCAGTATTAGTCGTACCTGCAGAAACTAGAAAAAGCATTTGAAAAGCCCGCCGAAGCTGTGCCAGTTACAAGAACAAGATGATTGCACTCCGACGCCAAGACGGAACAATGAGAGCGTCCAGAAAGGCAATGGAGAAAATGATTCACGAAAACTACTCAGATCTAATTGATAGCCACGTCCACCTTCTGTTATATGAAATAAAAGAAGATGGATATGCTGTGCAGCCGGTTCTCTATTCCGAAATACGACATGCCATTTCGTCTGTGAAAAATCGAACGGCACCATGTCAGGAGAGGATAAGATCAGCACTTATGAAGAACTTTCCGCCAGTCCTCATAAACACACTGGCTCGGCTCTTCACACGCTACCAGTCTGAATGCAAGGTCCCTACTCAGTGGAAGACTATCAAGACCGTGTTGTTGTTCAAGAAGGGCGACCTACACGATATAGGCAACTCTCGCCCAATCTGCTTGCTGTCTATCGTTTACAAACTTTTCACTCGAGTCATCTTAAATATTACTGACAGAACACTAGACGAAGGGCAGCCATGTAAGCAAGCAAAGTTTCGAAAAGGATTTAGTACGATGGACCACATTCATACGATAACAAGGCTCATTGAAGTACCGCGAAAATACAAAAGACCACTCTGTCTCACTTTCATCGACTTATTTAAGGCCTTTGATTCAGTTGACATAGAAACAGTTATGAAAGCCCTTGGTAGTCAAGGAGCCTCTACTCAGTACATAAAGATTCTTCGTGAGCTGTACAAAAATTTCACAACCAAGATTTTACCATTATACAACGATAATAACGTTGGCGTCAAGAGAGGAGTTAGGCAGGGCGATACAATCTCGACAAAATTTTTTACAGCCACCCTCCCGAACGTCATGCGAACATTGGAATAAGATAATATAGAAGTGAAAATCGATGGTCGGCAATTACATCAACTTCGCTTTTCTGATGATATCGTTCTTATAACACCAAACATTAACCAAGCAGAACGTAAGCTCGCGGATTTTGATAAAGCGTGTGGAAAGATTATTCATGGCTAAATCTCAAGAAGGAGTTTGGGAAGCTTTCAAGAGCATCGAAGATGTAGCGAAGAGAACAAAGAACACCCAACCCCTTGCCCACCTTTTCGACTCAACGGTTCTTCCTGCCCTAACGCATGCGTCAGAAACCTGGCCGCTACGTAAGCAGGATGATAGAAATGATAGACAGCGTTATCGAACGCGCAGTCGAAAGGACGATGCTAGCAGTATCCCGTTTCACAAAAGTAAGGAATGGAATCCGAAGCTTCGAACTACGTCAACGATCGAAAATTAAAGATGCCGTTCTATACGCCCAACAGTCAAAGAAAAGGGGAACCGGACACGTAATGCGTATGCTTGATAACCGATGTACAAAAGCCGTTAGTGACTAGATTCCTAGGGATGCCAAACGTATTCAGGAACACCACTGACCCGATGGCCAGAGTTTTTCACGAGGAGCCTAAAAGAAAGTTATGATGGTCCACGAGTCCCCAAAGCGAGCGGAACCCACTAAGCTACTCACGCACGCTACAGAAAAAATGAAGGATTTACTGGCGCTCGCTCGAGTCACTCGACGATGAACGGGAAAACAGGTGATACAAGTGGTGGCACATATACAATTTCGCTAACGGCTTGCTCACCTGTATGCCGTGTGTTCTTCGAGGTGTCGGAGAGACGTACTCGAAAAGTGAACTGTTTCAACGGCGTACTTTTTGTAAATTACTAAGTGTTAAGAATGACTTTACTGTTCTCACTTCTGCATTTTGATTTGCTTTCGATTAGCTGTGAAATCAGCCTAGAAAGAAAAAAGCAAACCTTTGGAATCCAACAACCACGTTCTACTGTGCTTAGCCTCAGCTACTCAAGTATGAGTTGCTGACACAGAAGGATTAGGTTAGGTAAGATTTCGAGTGGCTCATCCGTCACTCCCAAAATCGACGAAAAGCCTGCTTATTGGAGGTGGGTCCAAGCCCCATTTCCTACGTTTCCAGAGCATTTTATTGCAGTTTTTTTTCCCGAACTGAGTTGCAAAACATAATCTGTGTAAACGAGACCACACTCACGCACGCATAAATGAATAGGTTTTCTTAAACACAGAAGATATGCCTCAATTTAACGTAGCAAAAACAGAGTATCCTTTGTTGGATCCATCTTCGTCTGAGAAAAGCAGAATGTCTCATATTTTTCGGAATGGTCCATGTAGTTTCTCTTCTTGCTCTAGTGGACTGCGAGGGCTTCATAAAGGAAGTGTCGTGTGTACACTTCCGCCTTTTACAAAAACAAAGTGGGACCTAAAATGGAATAATAAGAACCCCACAAAAAAGTTCAAAATAAAGAAAGACCTTAAAAAAAGGCTCCAAATTTTGCTTCGGAAACTGGCTTTCTCTTTTATCAAATAAAACAACGATTTTAGAGATTTCCTTATCAGAAATTTTGAATCAAGTATTAATAAAGCCTTGAAAACACGGGAACATAGTGTTTGCCACCAATAAGGAAAAAGAACTGAGTCTCACTTGTAGCAGCACGGCTCTGAGGAAGGCGAAGTCGCCTATACCTCAGCCGTATGTATTGACCAACAGCACCAACAGCAACGACGACGAAGATTTATACCAACGCTTCGAAACCGACTTTCCTTAAACTTCGGTGTGCTTGATCAATATGTATTTTTTCCTTGATGAGCTTACACGAGGTTGATAATAATATTTACTATCGGCTACTTACACGACGTTGATAATAATATTTATTATCGGCTAACGTTTTGACGTCTTCGTCTTCATCAGAGCCGATGATCCGAGTCGGTGGTCCACGCTTGCTATTCGTCTCGATGTGGCGACTTCGCCTTCGTGTCGAGTCAGGTCTTCCTCAGCGGTCCATGTCCTCGAATGAGGCGCACTCATTCAGTGATGCCCTTTTATACACGATGCTGATGGTGGATGTAATAATAATGTCCGTTGATAACTACTTATTTTTCTAACATCGACATGATAACTCCGACTTCTGCACGATGTGAGCGATGATATATGTCCGGAAGAAAA
>MQTX01000455.1:88146-119052 GCA_009735665.1 Angiostrongylus cantonensis | reverse complement strand
TAGTATTCCTGAATGATTTTCTCCATTGCCTTTCTGGACGCTGTTCTTGTTCCGTCTAGGCGTCGGATTGCAATCATCTTGGTCTTGTAATTGGCGAAGCATCGGTGGGCTTTGCGAATGCTTTTCCCGGCTTTGGCAGCTTGGACCATTAATGCTGCTCTTCTTTTTTTAAGATCTTCTCTTATCGCTTGTATACATTGTTTCGCAAGTTCGGACGTTAGTTCGAGGTTGCCTGCAGCTTGTGCGATTTCACGCTGGCGTATCAGCTCGAGAGTTTCTGGAGATAGACGTCACTTGGTGACTTTCGAACTCTCAACTTTCATAGAGCTTACCTGAAGATGTTCAATGAGCTGATCGCATTCCTCGTCGATGTTATCGACAACGGCATTTCTCCAACAGCCGACTAATGAGTGGAATAAGTCCCAGTTTGTGGTGGCTCTGACACTTCGGCTTTGAATTTAACGGCTTTTTCTGCTTTCCGCAAAAAGTAGAATCTTGCACGAAGAAGACGAAGATAAAGTGTAGAATTTTAAGAAAACAACAGCATCAGTTAAGCAAGACTTTCTATTTAGTATGATATGGTCTATTTCGCTATGGTGCTCTCCATTGATGGGGAATGAGGCCCTTTTTTTTACTGTGTTTAGCATTTTGATACCCATGTGTGGCTTGCTGGGCTCCGAACGTGGTCGCTCGTTATACTCACGGGTAGCTTGCCAGGCTCTCCCAGAATGAACATGGAACTTATTTGTTGGAGGCAACTCCTAACTCCCTCTTATATACTTCCCTGTCACTTGATTGCAGGCTTTTGGCCGAACTGACTCGTAGAATACAATCCACATAAAGCGAGAACGCGCTCACACACGCATGCATGAATACTCCTAGCAAACACAGAATGTATGTGCCAAATCGTCCCTGCAGAAACAGAGTGTCTATCCCATGGATCCACCTGCCTCTCAGGGAAGCAAAGGTCGCTTTTGGTCCGCGATTAACCTCCTACACGGGACCTGGGGACGCGCCGCGTAGCCTCGCGACAAACCGGCTCGAGATCCCTCATATGAGGGAAATTCGTGGTGACTAAACATACATAAGGAAAAATTTCCGCAAAAAATCAAGAGTGCCGAATCATAGTGATGTGCAGAATATGTGTAAAATCGAAACCTCAGGTGAGTTTCGAAGTCGTGAATATCCTCTTTTAGCTCAAGTGCTATTCACTACACCAACCGAAAACCTTGTATGCTCTTTTCTCAAAAGATATTTTACTTTTTTGGTCTTATCAACAGCAGCATATCAAAGCTAATTACCAAGGTAGCTCAAATCGGCATTTTACTCAATTAAACGAAAGTTGCAGCCAGAGCCACAGTAGATTTATCCAATATTATGGGTACTTGCTGATACCACCGATAAAGTGAAGACATAGCTTAGAGAATGTAAAAGCAAGTCGGTTGGCTTTTGGGAAGCAATTTGGCTTTCGTAAAGGTAATCACGAGTTCCAAGCCCGAGGTTCGAAGTGTTGCGCCGGTCTGAGCACCCCTATTGTTAAATTTTTTGAAATCGCGCCAGCTCTCCCTATTGAAGCCGATTATCAGATCTGATTCGAGGAATGACGTTTCTATGCTTCGCCTTTTCCAGAGGCTGGACAAATTTCAGAAAACCTCTTTTATTTGATTGAAACGGCTTCTTGTGCTACTAGTGAAGAGCTGATGTAGAAATGAACTCCGACCTGTTGAAAGAAATCACTCGTCATTTCTGTTTTGTACGAGTATCCGAATGCTGCTCATATGGCATGACAATTGAAACCCACCAAATAAAAGATGGATTTAAAGAAATACCCAACTCACATGTGATGGTGAAACACTCGTTCTTTCAACTTATACTTGGATTTTGAAAGTCTATTCAAAACGCTTCAAGATTTTGGGGGTGGTATTTTCAATTGGTGCACCAATATTGTGGCAGCCGCTTCAGAATTACCACCTTTCCTTTTGTTCCGTGCGTGTATCTGGGCGAATATTTTGTTGGATTTTAAGCTTTAAGTGGTAAATGATTACCATAAAACACGATCGTATTTTGCTACAAGCAGCAAAGTTGGCCTCTTATCGACCGCATTGTAGCATGCCACAAATGAACCACGTTGCACAAGTGAATGTGTGCACAGTGCCTGGAGATACGGAGCGCTGAAACTGTTTCAGGTTCGTAATTAGAGCAAAGCAGTATTGATCGCAATCTCTTAAATTTTACTAAAAACTTTCTAGCAAAAAGGTTTCGTCAGGAAGTCATTCGGAAGCTGACTGCTGCTTCTCGAGAAACCCGAAAACAATGCACTGAAGAAGCTTTGTAAAGGGTAAAGGAAGTCTTGTTGACACCAGAAGCCAACAGTCACGGGAAAAATATTCTTTTAATGGTACTAGTAAGGTTCAAGGTATCAAACAGCTACATTGCGCGGCTGAAGTTCATCCACATAGCATCGTCACCTTAGATGGAAGGTAAGTTGATTTAAACGGGAAAGGCCATCTGAGAGTCTCTACTGAGGAAAAGACCACGAACTATTATTACAACTACTAACTACTCAGCCACAATCACGAAAAAACAAGCTCGGTAACCTTGTAGAGAAGTGTGATGGCTTGTTTCCCATAAACCAGTAGCGAGCAATGAGCAGCACTGCTGTGCGTCTATGACGAGCGAAAATTTCGCTGCTGTAAGCTTAACTGACTCTCTAATCAATGGAGCTGCAAACAATATAAATGATGAGATGAGATGAGTGAAGTTCAGTGTTCACATGAGTGCTGTTATCGGTGCACTACTCGACATGATTCGACCCTCTCTCTACCAGGTTCGATGGTAATGAAACAAATGACAAAGAAGAAGTACTGTGAGGTGAACAACATGTGTGAAGACACATTATGGAAGAGATTGATAACACGAAATCATCTTTTAATACAACCACAAAATGCTGATACATTTGAAAACTGCTGAAGGTAGTTGTATTCGGTAGAGAACGAACACGCTATTGCCGTTTCTTGGAGAGAAAACTAGCCAGGAGACAGGCAAAACGAATTACCCACATGGTGTGGTAGCGAACGCGTAAGCTCCTGGAAAGGATATAGCGCGCTCGTTTCTCACCGCTGACAACTGCGGTCCTGAGCCACGCAGGAACGATTCACACGTACTAGGCTCAGCAACCGTTCCATCCCTTCTGGGTCGGCAAATTGGGTGGCTGACTTGTCTGGGAGGACACCAGCACTTTTCGCAAACTTCAATGGTCTACTGCGAGTCATTGTAAAGGCCAGAAGCGCATTTAATGATCTCCAACGATGTTCAACGAAGTAAAATGCGCAGCGCATCTCTCAGCGATTGATGGACGCGGAGAACTTTATCCTCGATTCTTCTTTTAATAATTTTCTTTCTTTCTTATCTCTTTGACTCTTGGTTTTTAACCGAACACGTTCTTTGAGTAATCAAAAAATTTCAAAAATAGTAATCGTTTTGAATTCAAAAGAAAACAAAAACAAACACCTGGTTTATCCATTTTTTTGTGATAAACGAAACTCCGCTCAGCATGTTTATATACCACTCACCATCATGACGAGACAACTTGCAGAAGAGCCGATTTTAATTCATGAATCGCGTCCTACTAATCCTCACTTTTTTTCTGCGGCTCATCCTTGCAACAGAAGGCTAATGCAATCCGTTCCAGAACTTCTTTAAGCCTTACACATACGGCTACAACCCATTCGGTCCTCACTTTTTTTCTGCGGCTCATCCTTGCAACAGAAGGCTAATACAATCCGTTCCAAAACTTCTTTAATCCTTACACATACGGCTACAACCCATTCGGCGGCTTCGGCTTCGGCTTCGGTTATAATCCATTTGCGGATTCGGCGGTTTGTTCGGCAGATTCGGTAATGGCACTAGATCAGGTTAGATATGACAGTTTAACTTAAACTTTAGCACTTACGTTCCTAGCTTCAATGGTCTACTGCGAATCATTATATTACAGTTGCTATAATGATTGATAGTTGTCGAGTAAGGCATGCAGGCAAAAAAAAAAATCTTAACGTAGAGACTCATAAGTCGCGTAACGCTTCCAAATGCTTATAGTAATGTGGTTGCATAATAGAGCATAATAAAGTATAGTAGGCAGTACTGTGAATATCATTCATACCTATAGAAAGATAGAGCAAAGTCCCTTGTGCAATCCACTCGTGTCCATTACTGTTAAAGTTTTCTAATTATCGAAGAGCTTTTGTATTCTTTTGAAAAGCTGGACAGTGAATAAGGGCTTAAAATTAGACGTCAGCCAGTTAACATGAGTAAGGCGTCGTCGCGAGAGTATTAACAATTCCACAACAAAGAATTTGTGTGCAATTCTTCTTCCACATGATCTCGAACAGTTTTAACGCCTAGAAAATCCGGGAATCTTAAGAGAAGAATAATGATGAACCGCATTAAGTGGTTAAGGTTATTGAAGTATATTGGAGAAATTCACATTTCTCGATCTCGAAACCTGCGTAGGTGGCATCAATGAGGAGTCTCTGCAGCTCTTACAACTGCACTCTCATACCCCGACAATGAAACACGAAGTGTTTATTCAATTTCTTAATTTTTTTTAAAAAAGAAGTCATTAGATGCTTTGATAATGATGAACCGCATTAAGTGGTTAAGGTTATTGAAGTATATTGGAGAAATTCACATTTCTCGATCTCGAAACCTGCGTAGGTGGCATCAATGAGGAGTCTCTGCAGCTCTTACAACTGCACTCTCATACCTCGACAATGAAACACGAAGTGTTTATTCAATTTCTTAATTTCTTTTAATACAACCACAAAATGCTGATACATTTGAAAACTGCTGAAGGTAGTTGTATTCGGTAGAGAACGAACACGCTATTGCCGTTTCTTGGAGAGAAAACTAGCCAGGAGACAGGCAAAACGAATTACCCACATGGTGTGGTAGCGAACGCGTAAGCTCCTGGAAAGGATATAGCGCGCTCGTTTCTCACCGCTGACAACTGCGGTCCTGAGCCACGCAGGAACGATTCACACGTACTAGGCTCAGCAACCGTTCCATCCCTTCTGGGTCGGCAAATTGGGTGGCTGACTTGTCTGGGAGGACACCAGCACTTTTCGCAAACTTCAATGGTCTACTGCGAGTCATTGTAAAGGCCAGAAGCGCATTTAATGATCTCCAACGATGTTCAACGAAGTAAAATGCGCAGCGCATCTCTCAGCGATTGATGGACGCGGAGAACTTTATCCTCGATTCTTCTTTTAATAATTTTCTTTCTTTCTTATCTCTTTGACTCTTGGTTTTTAACCGAACACGTTCTTTGAGTAATCAAAAAATTTCAAAAATAGTAATCGTTTTGAATTCAAAAGAAAACAAAAACAAACACCTGGTTTATCCATTTTTTTGTGATAAACGAAACTCCGCTCAGCATGTTTATATACCACTCACCATCATGACGAGACAACTTGCAGAAGAGCCGATTTTAATTCATGAATCGCGTCCTACTAATCCTCACTTTTTTTCTGCGGCTCATCCTTGCAACAGAAGGCTAATACAATCCGTTCCAAAACTTCTTTAATCCTTACACATACGGCTACAACCCATTCGGCGGCTTCGGCTTCGGCTTCGGTTATAATCCATTTGCGGATTCGGCGGTTTGTTCGGCAGATTCGGTAATGGCACTAGATCAGGTTAGATATGACAGTTTAACTTAAACTTTAGCACTTACGTTCCTAGCTTCAATGGTCTACTGCGAATCATTATATTACAGTTGCTATAATGATTGATAGTTGTCGAGTAAGGCATGCAGGCAAAAAAAAAAATCTTAACGTAGAGACTCATAAGTCGCGTAACGCTTCCAAATGCTTATAGTAATGTGGTTGCATAATAGAGCATAATAAAGTATAGTAGGCAGTACTGTGAATATCATTCATACCTATAGAAAGATAGAGCAAAGTCCCTTGTGCAATCCACTCGTGTCCATTACTGTTAAAGTTTTCTAATTATCGAAGAGCTTTTGTATTCTTTTGAAAAGCTGGACAGTGAATAAGGGCTTAAAATTAGACGTCAGCCAGTTAACATGAGTAAGGCGTCGTCGCGAGAGTATTAACAATTCCACAACAAAGAATTTGTGTGCAATTCTTCTTCCACATGATCTCGAACAGTTTTAACGCCTAGAAAATCCGGGAATCTTAAGAGAAGAATAATGATGAACCGCATTAAGTGGTTAAGGTTATTGAAGTATATTGGAGAAATTCACATTTCTCGATCTCGAAACCTGCGTAGGTGGCATCAATGAGGAGTCTCTGCAGCTCTTACAACTGCACTCTCATACCTCGACAATGAAACACGAAGTGTTTATTCAATTTCTTAATTTTTTTAAAAAAAGAAGTTATTAGATGCTTTTTCAGCCATATTCGAAACTGTTTCGACGTCTCCCGTTTATGCCGGCAAGCGCGAAAACAGATGTTGAGGTATCTCATGTGGTGCGCTTCCGTGTCTTCTTAAAATTGGATTTTCCTCAAAAACTGCTAACAGCTTTAAAGACTGGCTCCTTTTTCGGTAAATGTGTTTTTTTTATTTGGAAGTGAACATATACAAAAAAGCTACATTCAGTTCGCCTTTTCATCCATTTCTCCAGTTGATTTTTACGACAGTCGTAAGGGATGGGAATAACATACTCAAATCGCGCAGTGTTTTCAGCGCATTTGGTGTTGAAAGAAAGGTGGAATTTTAACAATCGAGAGTTTAAAAAACCTAAATCTCTCTGAAAAGAGACTTAGGCTGCCACTAGATGAGATGACAATATTTTTCAGTCTCACCTATCGGCGGCACTGTCTGTTACCCAGGTTGTCTTGGAATTGTGAATATTTTCATTTCTGACAGAATAAACAATTACACCGTTCTGATTCTGTCGGATATTCAACGGTTTTTCTTTGCCTTCCAATTGATTGATTGCTTGGCAAGCATCTTCCTTCTTTCGCTAGATCTGACGATAAAATTAGTACTTCTGATGTAGGTACGCAGTCCAAGAAAGACTCGCTTTCGGAGTGGTGATGTGGGAAAGACTCGCTTTCGGAGTGGTGATGTGGAGGCACATTTATTCAAACAGGCAGACAGCAGTCGTGCCCTCTATGTACATATATACATATATATAAATATATATATATATATATATACAACAGGTATATCTCAATTCACAGTGAGCCCTGTCAGCTGAAATAAAATTTGAAAGAATCTAGAGATCCTCATCAACAAGATGCAAGTTTTCCTAGCTACCGCAGTAGGAAATAGACTTTTTCAAGGCAATTGTACTCAAACCCAGAATAATAAGAACATCTTTGCTAATTTCGTACAAAAACGAAAAATTTTTTCTTATAAGTGGGTACAGCAGGACGTAACAGGGTAGGGTGCGAGCGAACTTAGTTTGAGTTCCCCGAAAGAGTGTGTGGCACTTTGCGCTCAGCACATTTCGTCTTTATAGAAGAGAATTGTGTTTTCCAGCAAAGAATTACCTAAACTGGATTCTATTTGGCTCACGAAAAACTTCCCAAGCGGTTGACAACAAGAATGTTCCAGAATTATGTCACTTGCACAAAACAAATCGTGAATAACAACAATGAAAACAGGAAGACTGAAGGGTTGATAAAGTTTTGAGTGGTGATATCGAAATCAGTTGACTTTCTGCATGCCAAGCTACGTCGTAGATATGAAACGCCGTTGTCATTCATATGCATCACGTATCCGGCTCACCTTGTCTTCGACTACTTGGTGTGTAGAACAGCATCCTTATTTTTTGATCATTAACGCAGGTTGAACCTTTGGATAATAATAGATATTAACGTTATTTGGAGATGTCGGGATTTCTACACATAAATCAACCAAGACGGTTAAGACGGTTAGAAAATTGTTTCTGAAGAAGTTCAGAGATCTCGAAAAAAATGCGCTTAGTTCTCACTGCAGTCCTGCTCAGAACCCACCCTCTAGACTACAGAACTCTCAGTAGCTCTGCTTTTTTTTACTACTCTACTTTTGCAATGGGTACATTACGTTCCCATGAGAACACTGCGCGGTTGTTCTCCACATAACACATTAAGTGGAAGGCTCATAGAAAGAGGCGAGTGTGCAAAGACTCTGTGTTCAATGTGATTGAAATTTTGGTTCAGCATTTTCTCTGTTTGGTTGTGGAGGTGTTTGGCCACGTAGATTGCAGTCAACGTGACCTTTCCAGCCTCTTAGATTGGAGAAATCCGCCGAAACGTCAGCTTGTACCTAAATAAAATAAAACCTCGTTTTAGTAAACAAAAGTAAAAAAAATTATTCTACGTTTTATATTAACCTGTGTTTGCAGAACACTCCCCGCAGTTGGTTCCACGAAGGTCTGGTTCTGCTTCCTTGTGCAGCGCTTTAGGGAATATGCGCAGATGTTAGTTTATTTTGTGAAAGAGAAATTACCAGTCCAGTGAAAGATGATCCTTGGTCGTTATCTATCCAAATCTGCAAAGAATTTTGCCAAACGAAATTCAAAATCGAATATGATTAATGGGAGCCATGATAGGATTAATCAACGTTGCAATTAGCACAGTTCAACTGTGAACGAAGACTAGAACGAGCTCCACCTCCAATTGTGCACTGTCACGAGAAAAATTCTTTTTTCGACGTCAAATTTTTCCCTCTTTCAGACAGACGTTTTAGCTTTTTGATCTTTTAATGGTTTCATTCTCTGCAGTCTCACTGCATGATGGTTTCTTTCAGCCATTGGTGTAATTGAGACAGCAAGGAAAATATTCCTATTCCCTTCTGCCGCGTTCGAAATTTGGATGTTGGGTTTTTGTAGTAAAATAGATTTTACAACCAGGATTTTTGTAAAAAGCTCAACATTTCTTTAGTGCACACTTAATTTATTACGTTTTGACGCAAAGGGAAGCAGGGGCGTAGCGTAGTGGCCGGAGGTGCCCTGCAATGCACATGGGACCGATCCCCGTATCCAGACTCACCAAAACTCTCCTCTCCTCCGGTTCGGAAAATTGGTAGCCGATTTCTTTCGAAAAATAGGAGCACTGGGTCGATATAACAGTAGGTTTCCGCGAGTCATTGTAAAGGCCAGATGTGCATTCAACGACCGCCGACGATGCTTAACGAAGTCGAATGTATGGCGCACCCTTTATAGATTTATCAACACCGGAAGCTCTTTTTTAGCTTTATGTTTGAAGCTGGGCCATTTGCCTCCAAGCGGTTATGAGATAGAAGCCGCGATTACCTCATTCTCATTTCTCCTCTCTTGCATTTCTCTCACTTTAAAGAAGCACTTTGAGAAACTTTAATTTCGACGAGCGTGCATCCACTAAATTTCTAAAACTACTTCGTCTTCCATTCATTGGGGCCAATGCATATAAATTAACAACTATTAAATAAAGACCACTCCTTGGTTTTAAAATCCTTCTTCTATAGTCACTAGATATATTGGCTAAAGGTGTGTGGTTGACCGCTGATACACTCGTCGTAGGTGTTTTGCAGGGTTTGGCGAATTCCTAGCAAACGTTCGGCAAAAATCTTCTCACTTAAACGCCCATCCATCTTACAGTACAACAGCGCCGAGGTAAAAACATTAACTGTAGTTAAAGGAAATTCCTGGCCATGCATGAACTTCGTTGCGCTCATCAATACTTTCGAAGAGAAGCGGTTTGTAGACACGGAGATTTCTTCCTTAGTTAAGAGATGGAGGAGTTTAAAAATTTGCAGTTTGATAGAAAATACTTTGTTCAATCGTCTCAGGGATGCAGACAAGCTTTATCGAATTCTTCCTAAATTTTAATTTTTTTAGGAAACGAATCCTTCAGAAACTGAAGATGAAGTTTAAATATTTGAAAATTTTCACGAAAGGAATAAAAAAAGCCCGAGTTGCAAGAACTAACGGTGAATTATGGCTGGTCGAAGTTTCATTGGCTCAACTGACTTCGTTTCCAAAATGCGAGTTTGAGTAGAAGAAAAAGCAGAGAAAATTCTTCTAGTGCACTCCAGAGAATCCAAAGTGGACAGTACCGCTCAGTGGCCGGAGGGGTCTTTCAATGCATAGCCGTTGGTTCTCTCACGCAGCCAATGTTAAAAGACCTCGTCTCTTCTTACTGTTTAAAACCGTCTTTCTAATTTTCGGAAAATGGCCACCTGAGTTGTCAAGATTGGTGAAAACAGTATGTTATTAGACACAGATAGACATTGTAAAGGTCAAATATGCAATCAATCAAATTTGTGTTGCACAACCGAGCCGAAGGTTAAGGATAGAGAATAGAGCTGACCGGTTTGTTTTTCTTTCATCTTTCTTTCACACATGGTTGCTTGGGCACCGCCAGCATGTCGATCCTAGATGGATAAACAAATGCTAGACTGGTGCTCGATTTTTGTCTTGCCGAGATCATGCAGAACTGGTCTCCCAGTGACTTGAACTAGTTTTTGACTAAGTGTGTGTTTTATCTATTCTACGTATGAGGGATGAAACGTGTGCCCGGCAAATGGACAAAGGCGACGTTTGAATGATTACTAGCAGTGACTTTAGTGGTAAGGAGGCTTTCGTTCTCGGAATAATCTGCATGACTAAAAATTTTTAACAGTGAACGGAAAGCAAGAGATTGAAGCCATATTAAAATTTAGTGCTCGTAGAAGACGGCAGAAATTTCCATGTTACTATCAGAAATGCGAAGCAAGTCGGAGGCCTTCAAGCCGGTGTCGCCGTAGTAATATCTCTCACTTTCGTCTACTAATTGCTTCATGAAAAGTAGCAGAACTGAATGAAACTAGCTTGGAATCATGGAATCAATAATGGTTCTAGGCATGTTTCTGCACCCTTCATGATTCGTGCTCGTAGGTGCTAGAATAATGTCTATTCATTCAGATTATTCGACGGCTTCAATCCTTGATGTAGTTTGTTTCGGGCCTAGTGAAGCTAGTTCTATCCATCAGTAGCCATAAGCAATCACACTTCGACGAGAATGACACAGGTGAAAAGAAGGACCCGCATGGTTTGGTGGTGAACGCGTTAGCACCCGCAAAAGGAATAGCTCGTTCGTTTCCTACCGTAGACACCTGCATTCTGGAGTTTTTCAAATATCTCAGCATCGTTGCGGCTGTACTTCACATAATACCCTGCCGTGAAAAGAGGCACAAACGTATACACTTTGATTTCAACTACTACTTTTCATTCAAGCAATGGTGTCAAATTTCCACCATCTCTACCTAAAGCGAGACACTAATGCTAATTCGCATTTTATCATCGCTTCTATTAACACACAATGGACGGTGTTCTACACAATCACGCCCTGGCCAGTATGGGCCATTATCTTTGCAATGGTTTCTAGAAGTGATGGGTTCTTAACTCCTCTATCTCAACTAGAACGTTTCATCACGAATAACGCGTGGGTTTGTACTCCTAAATGAAAACACACTGGACTTCCTACGTATTCTCACGGCATCTACTTTTTTACACGATTCCTCCTGCCGCTTAACACGTACACACCCACGTGACACACTATGATGACATACCTGTTCAGTGGTTTTCAAAGGTTTTTTTCCCACGTTATTTGTTCCAACGTGGTTTTAAGAAAGCTTTCCTCTACAACTAATGGTTTGCAAAAAGCCTCTTTTCAAAGAGAATCCTTTACAGCAAGAAACTGTTAGCATCGACGAGAGAATACGGCTTCAGGAGCACAGCTGGTGAAGAGGGTCACAAATGTCTCAATTTAATGGTTGGGATTTGACACTCGTTGAAAGTGTTTCTTAGGATAATAGCCTTCCGTGTTACTATATCAGCGCTCACCACACCCGAGGCCACTTATTGGCAATCAGATTTTAAGAGATGAACCGCGTTCTCGTACTCGCTCTCTTTTTGTTGCTCACCGCTCAAGCAAATAACCAGGGCTACAGCAGAAACTACAGGTACAGCTATCCATACTATGTTTGCCGATATTACTGCAATCCGAATAGTTCTGGAGGTTCTGGAGGTTCTGGAGGCTCGCCTGGAACAGGAAATGGTGAGCTATACCAATTTCTAGTTCGTATTTCAACACAAACTTGCTCATTTGTTTGCAGGGTTCTGGGATAGGCTTTTGAGAGGAGCAGCTACTGGGGGTTTGTTAGGATACCTTCTTGGAAAGAAGTAGTACAGCGAGGTGATTCGAGCAATTTTTGCAAAATACAGTGGTCATGTGCCAATAGACTAATTAATTTACGTGTTCTACCATTATCGAGTGTATACGATACCTATAATAAAGTTTACAACCTTCGCCTCCAACCTGACCATTTTTTTCTCCAATACTTAAAGGAACAGAATATCAACTAACTGTTGTAATCGATGGCAGTTTGCTTACGTGCGGAAGCAGTTTGAATTCTTTGCATGCGACATTCTTTCATAGTTGCTCAATGGTTGGCATTACCCTGCTCTGATGACTGACACAACTATCTTTTCCTTAGCACTTTAGTTGGAATTTATAATTGTTTCAGACACGTTCACGTTGTGCCTACGATAACAGGGTAAACTTAAACGATTTCTACTGAAATGGTTTGTTACATTGAAAAATCCTTTTAAAGGAAAGCTTGCGCATAAGACTTAGCCGCTCTCACATGTCTTGTCAGTCACACCACTTCCCGTACTTGTTCTGCTATTTTTCACACTTTCTAATGAAGGTAGCCTAGTTAAAGTGCATAATTCAGCTGCAATTTAAGGGATTGTAGAAATCCGTCGCCACAGATTTGCTCGACGCGGCTCAAGCCCGATCTTTCCTGCATTGCGGAAAAGCGTGCGTTTTCCAATCCTCAGCACATGCTGCTGACGACTTTGGTAGAGGAGGGAAATTCGTTGCCGTGGAAGTAGGATCAATCCAGAACCTCAGCGTTTCCTCTGACGACAACAAAAATTTCCGATTTATCGTCTCACCGCTCAACGACGATGTAGTAAGACAAGTCCATTTTCAGGGGTGTTTTGCATACATAAGTGAAAATTCCCACAACGTCGTGAATTTGAAGCAAACTCACTTCTAATTGCACTCTGCATTCTAAATAGATCAAGCGCTGAAAAACGTCTTTACCTCCATGATCTCCCAGAATAAGAAATACGCTACAATGCAAAACTTCTCACGATTCGAATGTGATTGCTGTGGTCCGTGTTTTTAAAAATAGTCGTGAGATTACTCTGTGCCATTTCTTGGTGTCCTGAAGTAATTTACCACTGTTTCAGCATATCGAATTCTTATTCTTCAAAAAAAAGCAAACCGGTTTGCTTCTGAGGTGTAACAAGGAGCACACTTGTCATCTAAATAAAACCTCACACAAAGTAAAACTTTTTGGTGGTTACGATGGACGGCGACGGCGAGGATTGATATATTCATGAGACTATAAATAAACGGTTGCAGATCGAAGCAATAAAAGGTGGATGGGGATTCGAGACTGAAGTAGTCATTCACTTAAGTCAACGAACGTAACCCGCTGAAAAACTAAGATGGACAGCTAGACTGTTCTAAATTGAATTCCAACTGCTAAAATATTGTTACTTGATCTATGTTCGGATAATGAATTTATGGAAGATTATGTGCAATTAGCTACCAACGGTTTACGGCCTCGTCGTGGTTGGGACTTGTTCCTTGGTGATGGGCTGCGATGAAGAGCAAGGTGATTCATCTACATGGCAGGGTCTCCCAAGCCGAGAAGGACTCCAGCGTTCCATGAGGGAGCCCAACTGACAGTGAACCAATACCAGTATCCACCACCGGGCTAGTATTAAAGTCGCATAGCGGCAAAACTCCCTTTGACCCACTAGGGATGCGGTTGCTTGTGGTGGTGAAAACCTGAGGCAGACTTTGGTCAGGCTGACCTGAGAATTCTAAGAAACCACGATAGCCTAAGCAGTAAATTTCCGAAAGATGGAGATTATGCTGGGGCCCGCAAAAGTAGTGAGCTCTGGCCATTCAAATATCGAGTGCCAAGTATCTGTGAACGATTTTATCAACAGATTAGTGGCACACAAAAGCAGAGTGATTATAATGGACGGGTGACTCACGCAGTGTTGCTGTGCCGGATACCAACCGACCAAGCTCCTGTTCCTTCCTGAATCGGGAAATTGATAGCAACTTCATTCTGAACAGCCAGCGATGAATAGATGAGAATTTTTAAGCAAAATTATTCGGCAATACCTAATGTCGACTCAATCAGCACGCAATAGCATTTGTAAAAACGATAAAACTTCGATGTGGAAGTAAACCTATGCGGATTTCCGACGACCTTCGTGGATGATGGATGGAACAGAACGAACCGAGCGAAAGAAGTGCTAGGAACTACAAAGGACGTAGAGAGCTCACGTCACAAACAAACAAAGCGAATAAAGCTGTGAAATGTCCACATAATGCAAAATACACTTCTAATGTTTTTCAAGGTTAAATCTTTTGTCTATAGATAACCACCGTTTGCAGTTCTTCTCCTTCTGTCGTCCTTATAAGCATAAAGAGCATGCTTTGAGCATAAGCTTTTAGATACGTTTCGTTCATTGGTGAAGGTTTTAAGGCTACGAGATATCTGAAGGTACAGATTCTTTATCGGAACAATGGAACTATGTAATCAGACTTTTTCTTTGCAATTTTTGCTAGATAACAGCAGAGAAGGAGTTGAAACTTGCCTCAGAAAATTTCATGGTGCCGAACTGAATCTCGGAGATTAGGAAAGCGGCGGTCGTGTTCCAGCAAATGGTTAAATAAAGGGCTTTCTTTAAGCACAGGATACATGTCCGTCTGTTCTAAGAGCTTGTGAGACGACGTGGATGTGGCCCTCCACCGTTTCAAAGCATTTGAATGTAGTTGGAAAGTCGGGAAACCTTAATTAAAGGATGCTGTGCGAATTGACAAAACGTTGCACTGGTGACTATGAGTAAGTAGAACGAGATATGCTACGAACCTCTACTAGGTTCTCATACTCTCCAGACCTGTCGCTTCCGAGAGATGCTTGCGATACAAAGGCGAGGTCGCAACTGCCTTCAGTGACTTCACAGCCCTAGAAATCTAGATGTTTAAGCACCATAAACTAATAAATAATCAGACATAAATCAGCATAACTTGCTCCTTGTTGGCAAAAAGTATGCAGATTTCAATGGTTTCAATTCCGATGAATGAAGGCTGCTCCAAAGCAAGACAGTGGACCCTAAGATGTAGGTTTGAAATCCTGTTTTAATTTATGATATTTCCCAGACCATCTGAAAATCGAGCAGTTTAGGCACTCTTTTAAAAGAGCTATAAGCTGCTGGATGGTTACAAGCCATGCCTTTTTATTCTTCGTTCATGTTCAACAAGAAATTCGTGGATGGCATGCATTACGGAGTCATTTGATACGTTGTCGTAGAGTGCAGGAACATCGAACGACTCCATCACGTACGCGTTACGCGTTATTAGGAGACGCGTCACGTAGGTGTTCTAAGAGTATTTGGGTGTTCGGGAGGTGGGCTGAAATGTGGTTAAGCAACTGGGTAAGTATTACGCTTAAGAACCAAGTTATTCTAGCCGTTGGCCCGACTACACAGCTGATGATGGGTCTAACCTTGAATGTTGATGGATTGGTTGACGCAATATCATTAGAAGATACCAACTTTTGTGTTTTAATAGGTAGGTACAAGACGGGGCATGTTGGTTTATTAATCTTAAGGTGTGAAACAACCGATGATTTTAAACCTGGAAATCCTGTTTTAATTTATGATATTTCCCAGACCATCTGAAAATCGAGCAGTTTAGGCACTCTTTTAAAAGAGCTATAAGCTGCTGGATGGTTACAAGCCATGCCTTTTTATTCTTCGTTCATGTTCAACAAGAAATTCGTGGATGGCATGCATTACGGAGTCATTTGATACGTTGTCGTAGAGTGCAGGAACATCGAACGACTCCATCACGTACGCGTTACGCGTTATTAGGAGACGCGTCACGTAGGTGTTCTAAGAGTATTTGGGTGTTCGGGAGGTGGGCTGAAATGTGGTTAAGCAACTGGGTAAGTATTACGCTTAAGAACCAAGTTATTCTAGCCGTTGGCCCGACTACACAGCTGATGATGGGTCTAACCTTGAATGTTGATGGATTGGTTGACGCAATATCATTAGATACCCACTTATGTGTTTTAATAGGTAGGTACAAGACGGGGCATGTTAGTTTATTAATCTTAAGGTGTGAAACAACCGATGATTTTAAACCTGCAGCCTTTGATTGTCACACAAATTGTGTGACGAAGGAACAAAAATTGTTCCTTCGTCACACATTTCATCTTCCTTGCGAACATGTCGTTCCGTTTGCTTCGTACTGCGTCGCGGAGTAGTTCCATTTCGATGCCTCGTACTTGCTGACTGCCCTCTGGTTGACCGCATATCTCGTGAAGCCGTTTCCGTTTTATGAACTTCGGCACGACCCGGTGTTGAATGCTGCGGCGGAGAAAGTGGATCTGTTGTCCGCCTAAGACGATCTTTTGTCTGTGTGACAACGCTTCCCTCACAAGTCGAAAGTATTTTACTGGTACATCTTGTAATAGTACCCAGAACCGACTTTCTATTAACCTCGGCAATGAATTGTGAATTCGTCGTTTGCTCTCTTAGCAATCGCGAGGTTGTTAAACAGCATACGTTTACTTCCATGCAATAACACACATGCAGCACAATCCTAGTTGACGTTTCGGCAGAATCGCCTTCTTCAGAGTCTGGAAGGGTACACTAATACGCAACGTACTAGGTTAAACACTTTAACAGCACAAACAAAAAGATAAAAATCTGACCGACAATTACAGACATTCCTCTCTGCTTTTCATTGTAGGATTTCTGGCATTTGTCCAAAAAGCCTCAGGGAGTTTGCGCGTTGGCGTTTCAGTGTCCCGTGCGAGGATAACGACTTTTACACCAAAATCGTCACTGCTATGCTTTTGTATCCTCTGCGTCCCTAGTGGCGTGCCTTGTCCTACGATTCCGCCGAAACAAAACTTCAGCTATGGTTGTGTTGTATGTGTGTTATTGTATGGAAGTAAACGTATGCTGTTTAACAACCGCTCGATTGCTGAGAGAGAAGACGACAAATATGTGTTAAGAATCTAAACCAAAAATTAGCGTAACCAGCTTCAATTACTACTATTCCACCAGTTTCTAGCAAACTCGGTGACGGTGTTGTGCGCATAGCTAAACCCATTGTATATATTACATTGCCAGCTACTGTAATAACCGCCGTATTTGCTTCGATGAGGCCGGTAGGTCACACTGGTTCAATAAAATAGTTCTATTCCTGTAGCGTCTCGACGTATTCTTCTTCACCATTGCTGGCTCAATAATAATGCTCTTCGAGAATGCCTCATTCATTCGTTGTTCCACCGATGGAGATCCGTCTCCGTGCGACGACCTAGACGCCACATCGAGAAGATGAACCACTGTGGGTCACCGAATCCGATCAGTTTCGCTGATGAAGAGAAAGGCGCAAAAACGTTAGGCGAATAAATATGCTTATCAATGTCTTGTAAGCTCAACATTTTGAAAACTTATTTAGTTTGAATTCAGGGGAAAAGCTTCAACTGTTCCACTCGTTATTCGAAAGGCTTGTTTGAATGTGCGTCCATTTTTTGAAAAACAGAGATAAATCGTCTAAAAGATTAATGAAATAAACACTCTTCGGTTTGAAATTATTCAGTCCAGCTTCATTATGCCACCTATGGTATTTGGTGATGCCCTTTTAGCATTCGGGTGCGGTTGTCATCTTTTGTCGGCTGACCAATCATCAGATCACGCGCCATTGCTGAGAAAGTTCCCGTCTTGGAAAACTTAGTGGCAGAAGACCTCTCTCCAGTGTACTAAGTGTATAACCTAGTGTAACTAGTGTATAACCTGCGATGCACTTTGTTGAAAAACCGAAAATGGGTTAAACAGCTCTCTCACAAGTTCAGAGAAGGACAAAGCCTACATTTGATTATAGTTTTTGACTGCGGTTTAATTTTCAGAAATTTTAAAAAATTCTATTATATGCATATCGGCATATATGTTTTTACCACTTGCTTTTTTTAGCCGATGCGAGGTTGGTATAGGTGTTCCTATTGTTGCTGTTGTCGTTACCGAAATGCTGATGTAACGGTGACTTCGCTCAGCGTTGAAATGATTGCGGGTGGCGCGATGAAAATGATCCAATACACCCAAAGCTCTGGTTGAATCCTACCGTATGATTGACTGTGTTTCCATTCCCTCTCGTACCAAAGAATTATTACCAGACTTATTTGGAATCGGCTTACTGCCTCTGTACACGTGGAACGCCATATCACGGTTACTTCAGGAACATGTTGATGATGGACTTTACTAAAAATTCAATGACTTTTCTTAAAAGGCTGAAATTTGTCAAGCAGCAGCCGAACCTACACGGAAATACAATGATCTTCGTGGATGACAGGGCCCATACAAGAGCCAATGCACGGTTTGAATTCAGAAGATGAACTACGTCCTTGTACTCCTCGTTGTTTTTGTGTTGCTAACTGTTGAAACCGAAGCGCAATACACCGGCCAAGGCGGCTATTTAGGCGGTAATTACAATAGTGCATTCAACCTGCCATCTAATCTATACAACGGCTTGAGCTCCGCGTACAACACCGTCAGCGACTGGGTTAGAGACTGGTGGAATAATCGTGATCAAAGCGAGTTTCGTTAAATTTATTTTACATATTTAGCGTACATTTCTTTAACTGCTTACCTACGAGGACGCCACATCGAGAAGACGAACAACTGTAGACCAGCGACTCGAATCATTGTCTCTGGTAAAGGCGAGGACATTGAAACGTTAGTCGAATAAATCTGTTTATCAACTTCGTGTATGCTCAGCAATGTGAATGAACCATGGTCTTCTTTTCACAAATGATAGAAATGAATCGCATAGGAGACGAAAACACAAGCGCGCAAAACACTGGAGGCGTTCTGGATTAATTCCAGAAATCCGAAAATGAACCGCAGGGAAGAATGCCTCGTTATTACGCGTGATATTGGGCAGTATATAAGCCTATTATTTTGAGGAGAAGGAAACATTACGATTCCATGTGAGTTCTGTGCGGTTGGTCTCCACTAGACATATTAAGTGGAAGCCTCATAGAAAGCGGTGGGTGCGCAAAGTTGTGTTCATTGTGGTTGAAATCTTGGTTTAGCGTTTTCTTTGTTTGGTTATGGAGGCGTTTGACCGAGTAGATTGCTGTCAACTTGACTTTCCAGGCTCTGAAGAAGGCGAAGTTCGCCGAAACGTCAGCTTACTTGTGAATAAAGAATAATAATAACACCTCGCGTTTGCTCAACAAGAATACAAAGAATTACAAATGATAGAGTTGATATGCGACATTTTTCGTGATGAATGAAATAGCTGCCAGAAGATCTGTAACCGTACGCGGAGAGATAATCTATGCAGTCAAATTAACATGGTAACTGAGCGTATGCAAATCCATTTAAAGAGCCCTGATGTTCATAGAGCAAGCAGATAATCATATTTGTTTTAGCTCCATGTATTTCCGGTTATTTTATAGCTGGAAGAAGCATCGCTTAACAATTAACTTTAATTTCTCTCTGGTAACCTCAACAACGATTCATCGGTATATCCTACCTAAGACAGCAGGTTGCGCGAGTTTAATAGGAGTTCTTGCAACCGCCATGGTTGAGATGTTCAGATTCGGTGCATGAATCGGCTTTCGCTTCAAGATTTGTAAAATTCTCTCTGCAGCTACTTTAAGCAGAAATATCGCTTCGAAATACTCTTATTTTTAGTTCCATAAATGTCTTTATTTGTGAGCAAAACAGAATCCAGTTTGCACCATTCTTTGACGAATAACATAACTGATGGTTTCGTGGAAGGCGAAATATGATTGACAAAAGGTTTCATTCGCGGGACTCGAACTAAGCAAAACCGGGTAACAGACTACTGCTGGCAATCTAGGTTCTGCTCCGAGTTCCTATCGGCAATAAATTTTTCAGTGTTTTAGAAAATTTTCCATTGGTATACTTATCTACACTAGCGAAGCCAATGAGATTACTTTTGCCTAATAATATTATCATTGTTTGAGAATGTCAAAATTGTGGAAAATGAACCAATCAATGTAGTTGGGAAAAACTGAGAAGAAAGGTAGATAACGCAAGTAAAAGTGGAGAGCCTCTTTGTGCGGTTGGTCTTGGTATGACACCTATCGTTATCCACCTATATCATAAGCAGTGGTTGGGAAGCATTCGGCCGCTGGCTCTATTTCTTCAGACCGTGCAGTGAGAAATAGCCATAAGCGTCGACGTTCTTGTGGAAGAGAAATTACATTACTTACATTACTACAAAAGAAATGTCAAGTTTCGACAGAAATTTTTGTTCTCAAATTACTGAGCTTGTAAGTTTTTGTGTCTACCAACCAGATGATTGGCCTTGCTTGTCGTCTTTCTTTCTTTCACATTCGCCCAGCTACATCTTTTTTCTTGTCAAGCATCGAGATACTTGACCGTAGCGAGAACATCCCTATTGGCTGGTGTCGCTTTCAAGATTTTTCCACTGGGTTTCTCTCTAAATTTGTGATCTAAAGAAGTGCATTTTATAATCGGGCTCATAGTGGAAGGCTCGCACGCATTTAACTAATCGGTTAGCGACTCTCATTGAATATTCTCGGAATGTTGAACCACAACCGATTGATATGAGACTGTGTTGGTGATTTCCGTTAGTGGTCACGTGTCATATGTTTAAACGTCTTTGACTTGTCTCATGTAACCAGTAGCGCAGTAATAATACCTATGCAACCATTGTTTATTTCATACAGGCAAAACAATAGATGTCGAAACCAGTTCAGAAGTCAATGCTGGTTGTTTCGACAAAAAACCATAAATTTTTAATAACTAGAGGTGATTGGAAACAACACGGCGTTTCAGGATGAGATTAAGCTTATCCATCTAGTAGCATAATAATCCTCTCTACGGTTAACCGCCTCATCGTGACCGGGAGGTGTTTGTGGTTTGGTGGTCTTGCTGCGATGTATAGCGGAGAATTCGTTGCTCTGGCAGGGTCTCCCAAGCCGACAAGGAGTCCGGCGTTTTTATCAGGAAGCCCAGTTAAGAGTAGACCAATACCAAAATCCAACTTGTCTCCTTCGGGTACGCAGCTGACAAATTTATGTAAGTCATTTACGCCGACATTTGGAGTTGACGGTGAACGAAACCTACGAATGTTGCCTGGAAGGTTGTGTCATGGAAAGCGAGAAGCGTTTAAGAAATGAGGATATTTCTTAGCCTTTCCTTAAGATGTTTGCTACTCAAATGATGATATGGGAGTAAAAATCGATGGTCGACAGTTACATAATCTACGCTTTGCTGATTACATCGTCCTTGTAACACCAAACACTATCCGAGCGGATCGTATGCCTGCAGACTTCGGTAAAACCTGTGGAAAGATTGATTATCGTGGAAATCTCAGAAAACCAATGCTTATGAGGAACTGATTGAAACGGTGCCATGGAAAGCGAAAAGTGTAGTCGAAATGAGGATATTTGTTAGTTTTTTCTTTAAGATATGAATGAGCTGCTCAATTGCAGCAGCAGAAAGATCATCGGAGTTATAGTGCTGGTTGTGTACGTGATCTTGCTGGGGTCTCTATTGTGACAAACAGGATTATTTGTAAAAGAGTCGGTAAACTCTCTGTTCCCTACAACACAAGTTGTTGGTAAGATAGTTTATATAAAATCAAGCCAATTATAGCTTATCAACACGAAATAAAGTAGAATGTACAGGTCCAGGAAGTTCGTATGTATTGACGAATCTCTCCTGACGTGCACAGCTAGGGACTCGTAAGCAATATAAGCCGCCTTGCTGAGAAGTTATGCTTAAGGTGCAGTGGAACAGAGTTGAGGAATATGCCAACCAGAGCTCAGAGATTGGTTCGACAATAACAGCTTTCCTCTCGTGTGCATTCGAAAGTTATTGAGTGATTAACTAAGCTACATCTTGATAAGTTGATAGTGTTTTAGTTCACCTTGTAATCAAAGAAAAATAAACACCCCTTCTAGCTTGCAGACCCTCCTAATCCTTATTTTATTGCGAAGAACTCTTCAGTGCTGGCGTTCAACAGCAGATTAAGGTTTTCTTCAATTTGTGATGTCACTGGTGCATTCCTTTTTATCCACAAATGCTGCCACTGTCTGTGGTAGTGACGACCAGAGGCCTAACCTTGGCCACGCTAACCTGAGGACTCTAGGTAACTACAGTGGCTATAACAGCAGAGCTCCTGAAAATTGAAGATTATGTTGGGACCCCACAATCGGTTAGGACGGACTGTCCAAGTTCCCAAGTAAGTAAGCAGTGGTGCATACCATTAGAATGCACTTAGATATTTGCGAAAAGGTCTAATTCTGCATGCAGGAATTTGGAAACAACTAGCAGAAATTAAGTAGGAGCTTGATAGAGCGACTTTCAGCAAATCTCGCCATTAATAGTGAATTTACGAGAGGTTGCTATAAGTCGTCGTGATTCGACGGGTTTCGTTTGCGAGACATTCACTTTCCTCAGAGCTTGGACATGCTTTATGGCGCCGTTTCTATTCAATTGGATAGATCCTCGTTGATATTAGTGAAGAGATGGTGCACAAATGAATGCAAATCTATTCAAATAAACAACTCACCGTTTCTGTTTCGATGGACTAGCTTTGTGTGGTTCATGTGGCCTGACGAGCAAAACTCAACCAGATCAAAAGATTGGCGAGAAAAAAGGCGCCTAGTCATGTGTGTGGTGATGTGATGGCAAGACACTTACCTTTTCAATTCGTGTTTGGGTTTTTTAATCTAACTTGAGCGCTTCTAGAGTTTTAGTGTTGACGTTCATGACATTTGCACCACGATTGTTACAGCCACTTCAAAATCATCACTGCTGTGTTTGTTGTGTTCTGTGTGCGCCTAGAGAGTATTTGTGAGCTTTTAAGTTTTTCACCTGTATGCTTCACTTATACAGAGAAAGAACGTCTGCTCGTTGCGCCAATGCATTCAACACTGGATTCCTTTCATAAGAGAAGTACGGAATGAAGTGTAATGACGTCATTAAATGTTCCCCGGAAAAGATAATAGTGCATTCGCACCCAACCCCAAACACCTGCAGTATCCAGTTTTGCAAATATCTCATCATTATTGCGGTTTGCTCATGAATAGTAAAATACCGTAAAATTGCAAAAGGCAGTAGAATAAAAAGTTAACATTTCAAAGTATTATTCGTTTCGGTGACGAATGGGAGAACGCCTGATTCATTCATCCCTTTTTTTCGGAAAACGATGCTCCGCCCTACAGGTTTATATGCGGCTCATCAACACGAATCAGACAATTTGTAAAGCAGCCTAAGTTAAGTGATGAAGCGTCTCTTCTCATTACTTGCTCTGTTTGTGTTGTTCATCGTCCAAACAGATGGCCAGTATTACGGCGGTTATCCACCTCACGGCCACGGATTTAATCCATATGGCGGATACCATCACCCTTACGCCGGGTTTATTCCATACGGGGGTTTTAATCCCAATGGCGGTTTTAATCCATACGGTGGTTTTAATGCACACGGTGGACACAATCCATACGGTGGACACAGTTCATACGGTGGACACGGTTCATACCTTGGCTTCCTAAGTGCTTATAATCCATTCAGAGGCTTCAATTTCACCAATCCTTTGACTACCCTAGGAAATGGCCTAAGTAGCTGGCTCACCAACACTTTTGGCAGCGGCTATTCTTCGAGTACACAAAGTTGGTCGTATTAATCTTCAGTTTCATTCTTTACCATTTATTTCTCTAATTGCTTACAGGTTCGTGGCAAAGTGCTTTAACACGACTGGCGGCTGAGAGATTGGTTGCAGCAATTCTTGGGAAGAAGTAAAGCGTGGTGATTCAAGCAAGTTTGTAAGAACTAGAATGACTTTGTGTTGAATTATTTTGTTTGTTTCACTTATAATTTATTTATCATTGGCGATTATATGTGGTTTTTCTAATGAAGTTTTTCCTTTCTCAGATGTGCTCTGTTCGTTCTCCAATAACGCGAATAATGAACTGATTGCTGCCTGTTCGTTACAATCGAATGGCGGTATAGTCTGCTAGGAATCAAACTGAGTTTCTTAACCAAAACACTTAATTCACAGTTGCTTGACTTCTCGTATTCTTCTTGCCATCGATAAAGTCAGGATGTAACACTTCGTAAGGCGAGTAAACAACAAAAGAGCTACAACAAGGTTCAGAAGTGTAATTTTTGGAGTCATACTATGGAAGGAACACTACGTATCTTTCGATTTTGAGCTTCATGCGTTCCAGCAAATTTTAAGCCGAAGGAGCGCCCATTCGTAGTCATCTCTATTTTTTAATAACCTCAGCATTCGATCACCATAATCTTACACGACTTTCACTCCATTGCCTTATTTTGCTGATGAACTACATTCATACATTTACCTAAGCGGCCTTCACACGTAAGGCAACGAAACGAATGTTGCCAACCGGAACTGGCGTATGAAGCTCGACTCGGATAGTAAATTCGGCTACGGCCTACGTATTTGCGATCTTCTTCCTCAGCGGTTTAGTAAATGCCTTCGATCGTTTAGCAGCCTCTCCATACTCGTCCTTCCCAACGCTACGAAATTGGGGCCTCTTTCGGGGTCAGGGAAATGAGGCCCGTTTCTTTTACTGTGTTTACCATGTTTGATACTCACCTATAGCTGGCTGGGCTCTGAACGTGGAGGCTGTTTATACTCGCGGGTAGCTTGCCAGGCTCCTTAGAGTGGACATGGAGCTTAATTGTTGGAGGCGACTCCTAACCGCCTCCCATATACTTCTTTGTCACTTGATTGCAGGATTTTGGCCGAATTGACTCGTAGAATACAATTCGCATAAAGCGAGAACGCACCCACACACGCATGGATGAATACGCCTAACAAATACAGAAAGTATGTGCCAAATCGGCGCAGCAGAAACAGGGAGTCCATTCTCTGGATCCACCTACGTCTCAGGGAAGCAAAGGTCGCTTTTGGCCCACGATTAACCCCTATTCGCCACCTGGCGACGCGCCACGTAGCCTCGCGACTAACCGGCTCAAGATCCCTCATTTGAGGGAGATCCGTGGTTCAGTGCATTTATCCTCCAAAATAGGTCTGGCACTATTCGATGCAATCCAGAGAGACAGAAGAGTTGTGTGTCCGAGCTGTGGAATTCAACCTGCGACCGATCCTAGGACGTGTTGCAGGACACATTTAACCACTGCACCGTATGCACCTATTTCGTTTTTTATTTGACCTGTTTTCACGTTTTATTTTATTCGGAAGAATAAAATGGTGGTCGAGAAATTCTCCATGGGGTCCTAAGATAGCCGAGCTGGAGTGTTCCCAATCGGATTGCTGAGAGTGACTTTTTCCCAGCAAGTCCGGCACCAATTTCCTAACCACGGAGTGATGACAGACTTGGTTGATCCCGAACGAAATCGAACTAGCACTAAGCTGGTGATGACAGACATCATTACCACTGTGCTATCCGTCCCTTCACGAGTTTTTTGAAGCCCATGTTCTCTGATGTTCAAGTGTGTATATTAGATGTATTTTAATATTGTAACGCTATTGGTGCACACACAATGTGCATACATTATATCATCATCATATGTTTACATTATTATACAATATTAAAATCTATCTAATGCACACATTTGAACGTGAGAGGATATAAGCCAAAAGAAATCCGACTAACGAATGAGAAAGGAAGAAGAAAATTAGTTAGAATTTTTCTCTAAACAGTGAATTAAATCATTTTCCTAACCGTTCACCGCCTCATCATGGCCGGTAGGTGTTCCTCAGTGTCGCGCTGCAATATACAGCAGGTGGATTCATTTCTCTGGCTAGCTCTCTCAAGCTGATAAGAAGTCCGGCGTTTCCGTCAAGAAAACCAGCAAGAAGTAAACCAAAACCAGGACCCACCACCCACCTGATATCAAAGTCGCATGGTGCAAAATCTCCCTCTGATTTGAAGTTGCTCATTTGTGTGATATTTCCTGCCATACGGGCCTTTCGGTCGTTATCGTAACAACGCACCTCGAACTTAGGTAGTAGAGCCTTTACATACGACTATGATGTTGCAATGGTGATAATTACAGCCTAAGTGTAAAAATACAAGGAATAACGGGACCGGCAAGTATAGATAATATAGTGATTAATTAGAGCGCTATCTATGGTAAAATTTCTCTATAATAGTGTTATAGTGATATAATGGATCGTGGTTGGTGCAAAAATGGTGGTTATTTATGCGATTATGCCGAACTCAACTGAAAAATTCGATCGTTTTGCGAGTTGGATGTCTTCATGTTACGGTAAGGGTCATCGACAGTTGGATCTTGTCCAAGTGCCGTGCTTCTAATGGACGTAGCTAAGCAATATGAGGACCACAGACTAGGTCGTGACTAAAGTAATACGGTAAAAATCTCGAAAATTAATGACATTTGAGCGTTGTTATTCGTCAATGAGTGTGTGAGCTATTACGCAACCAATACCACGTTGACGCTAATCTAATCAATAGATACAATTTCAATTATGCGTTTCCGAGAACTGTGTATGCATTGGAAATGTGAGGATGTCGATTATGGTTCCGTTAAAAACACAATGTTCAACACTGTTTAAAACTGTGAGCTATTGACTTGGACCGTCGGAGACTGAAAAAAATGAAAGCGTTGAAATGCTTGCCGGATAAAGTTTCTTTTCTTATAAATGAATGTTGTATTAGCTTATTCATCCAAGAATATGTTACAAAAATCTTTAGAGGCGTTGTTGTTAAGATATCGATGTTTCGGATTAACACTGATTTGACTCCATTTCCAAAACTGTTTTGTTCATAGTGTTGATTTGCCTCTTCTGGTCAGTTTAGGCTTTGTAGTTGATTCCTGGTTGTGTTTATTATAAAGTGGAGTTCACTAAGGATTCGTTAATGAACTACAAAGGACCTGCTATACGTGCTTCGCTTGACATGGTTTTCATTTTTCCTTATCCATGTATCTCTGTGAGTGACGACTGACATGCCGGTTTTATTGCTTTTAAAGACAATTCATCAAATATAAAATCATCGTCATCCATATATTATCGCTAAGGAAACATGAATTGCTCCGTATTTTCCATGTCATCCGTGTTCACACAGCGTGAAGATTCCAGCATTTCTTCTAATCGCTTTTTTGTCTTGCTTTCGTCATTCACAGAAGTCTTCGAGTCTGCAAGTGCTTCGCTTTAAACTTGAGGATTTTGTCTTGCTCGTGAATGTCGTTGAATGTTGATGGATTTTAATCTTTCCTTGAATCTCATAATGGCTACGCATTTTCGAGCTAACTGGCTCAAGATGTCGGCGGAATGAAGTGCAGTGTATCAACGTAGACATGACCACACGCTGTGACACATGCTTGATTATACCGTGGTACAGATTATACAGTGGACGTAGCTGTTCTTGTGGAAGCCGATACAGATTGCCGATCCACTTCGTGCAGCAAACTGCTGTACATGCTAACGTAGTTTGTCGATCTTGGTCCGCGCCAAGTTGCTTGTTGACAACCCTGGCACGGACGATATACCGCGCTACTAAATAGTAAACCGAAAGTGTTCATATAGGTAACATTAACGAATGTTCACTGTTTTGGGAAATTTTCTGGTGTAATCTTTGCCGTTTCTTCATCGCTCCTCATCTCATCTGCCAAAGATCACTAATATTTCTGATGAGTTCAGAACCTCTATCTCTTATATCGTCACTAGCAACATCTCTTTCTTTATTTCTCGGTCATCATGATCATTCCTTACGTTGTTCTAGGTGTTTACTGACGAGTTACCGATAGTGATTCGTGAATACCATGCTTATACATACCATCCAACTGCATATTTTGTCGCAACTAACCTTGCAGATGTAAATACCAGGACCAAACGCTAGATTTTGAAGAAAAAAAAGAAATAAGTAATGTATATCTTTCGAATTGCCAGTGCAATAAACACGCGCTAAACGAAGTTTTAAGGTTCCACAGCATATTATTTTACCGAGTATCTGCTCAGTTATTGTCTATGGTTTTGCTGGTAAGCTCTTTTTCGTGCATCACATGTGGTATGTGTGTGTGTATTAGGTTGGTGCAGGGAGTAACGCGCTCACCACCACACCATGCGGGTTCTTCGTTTCGTCTGTCTCTCAGCTAGTTCTATCGATCTTTTGCCATCAGCAATCACCCAACAGCGGGATTGATCTGGAGAGCACAAATCGGCAATGAACCCAGTTAAGCTTAGGCCCCAGTTATAATCACAATCTTAACCGTTCATATTCACCGACACCTGCGGTCCAGAGTTTTGCAAATATCTCAGCTTCATTAAAAATGGTCTTTGTTTGGTTTGGTTGTCGGTATTATTTGGTTCACAAATGGTCTTTGTTGCGATGTGGATGTTCGCAGTCGCATCGTGTTATAACTCTTCTATAATCTCCTTTACGGAACAAATATAAATGACGAGTGATGAGCTAAAGTCAATCGAAGAAGTTTCAAATAGATTTTAGTTGTACTGTGGTTTTTTTACATTTTAAAAAACTGGTAGAAAGCTGTAGGATAAATGCGGAGCGTCCAAGACTGTCGGTATTAGTGGGTTTACCAACTATGAAACTGAATTTTTTTCTGTCCTGAGCACAAACAGAAAGGCCATTCCAACCAGAGAAAAAATGCCATCCACATTTTTAGCACTTCTCCCTTCGACTTCTATTTTCCTCATGCCAATTCTAGAATGAAGGCCATTTCATTCTTTCCATTCCTTCGTCTGCTTCATTGGGAAAACCGCTACGTGGTGACAAGCCGAGGAGAACGATTGGAAAGCACCGTTTCCAGCACAGTCAGATCGGAATGAAACAATAACCCACCATAATTAATTGTTACTGACTCACTAACTTATTGATTTGGCTTTTATGCTACCACTGCGACACACATGTGGAATCGATCCCCGCACCCATGGCCCACCAAGCCCTCCATTCCTCCAGGGTCGGCAAATTGGTACAAGATGTGTCTGGGAAGATAGCAGCACTGTCTCGATTTATCAGTTGGCCACCGCGAGTCATTCTAAAGGCTAGAACGATGCTTAATGAAGTCGAGTGCACGACGCATCCCTCAGGGATTGAACAACGCAGAGAGCTTTGTCCTCTTTTTCATTCCTGGAATTACTCCCACTGGAAATGTTGAAAATTGTAGAAATTCAAGGTTTCGTTGACGAATTGCAGCTGGATTTTTCACTGATATGTGAGAAGTATTTCGATTTATTTCGAAATATTCACTACGTTGTCATGGTTCAAATATTCATATGAAGCACATCTTATTGTTTTGTTTCGTCCAATAAATGAAATTAAAGGTGAGTGATCATCTACGGTACCATTGGATCCGTGCAATATTTCCTTATGCCCTAACATCGAAATCCAGACTGTTTCAAAAATCTTTAAACAACAAATGTTCTGCTTAAAAGTAACATCTGAGTTGTTTATCGCATTCATCTTGGTCTCTTGTACTATTTTTCTAAACTTCCAGAAATTTTAAGGAAGTCAATCAAACAACACCTACGACGCTATTATTTGCTTAGCAAATAACGGGGAAGAGGTAGGAGAATTCTTGATGTTCCACCAAGAGTTTTGACATCTCCGAATAACTACAAAGACGGAACAACTTTAGCAAACCTCTAATTGACGAGTTTATAATGAAGGGGCCTTATTTTTTATTTGGTAGGCTAATATGTGAAGTACAACTACTATGATGTTTGATATTTGCAAAACTCGAGACCTCAGTTGAGCTTCGAACCCACGACATCTCTCCGGAGTTTTGATGTTATCCACTACACTAACCGAAAAGAATAGGCACTAACGAAAAGCTAAACCATTGTGATTCTTCAGCACAACTGGAATCAGTGCTGATTTGTTCTCGTCAGATCATTTACGTTTTCGGGGAATTGCTGAAAGCAGCGTTAGGGTAATTAAATGGCTAAACGAATTGCAATGCAACAGCATTGGTAGTGCAGTGGGAAACGCGTGAGCTCCAAGAGATAATCGCAGGTTCAAAGCCCACCTGAGGCTCCGAGTTTTGCAAATTTCTCAGCATCATTATGTTTGTATTGAAAATGAAAAGTTAGAAGCCTGTCAAATCAGTCAGCTGAGCATCAAAGAGTTAATTTACATCGTTATAGAAAACGATTCTGTTAAGTTCACCTATAATCTGTCAAATGATCTTGATCAAAAAATTTCTGGAGGAGCATTTCCAAAACAAAAAATGAACTTGTAATAAATTTTAAAGTCAACATGTAATAGTACTGTTATCCTTTGTTGAGGCGTATGTAGCGCAATGGTCAGAGGTTCCACATCGGTGGTTCCTGATTTCAACGTGCACCCTAGGCTCCCAAAGCCCTCGATCCCTCCGCAGTCGAAAAATTGCTACCAGATTTGTCTGACAGGATAGCACCATTACTGGATGAGCCACCGCGAGTCGGTACAGTCCAAATATGCATTCAATCACCTCTAATGATGCGTAATCAAATCGAATGCAAGGAGGCATCTCTCGGGATTGATCAACGCCAGAAGCCTTTTCCCATGTGCGTTATTCGTTGCTAACACTTCTTCACCTGCGGATCTGGTCATGAAATAGTGTGTCCTTCGCTTCTGAGGGTTTCTTAACGCCAAAAAAATTTAAAAGCTATGATTTAGAAAAAAGGCAGGTTCTGTTAGCGAAAACTGACCCGATAGAATTTTCTCAGAGCTTGGAGATCTCTGGGTGTCTCTAAAAGGGAGTCAAAAGGAAGAAATATTTAGCTCCTATGGTGTTGGCAATTTTCGTGAATCGTCAGAACTGGGACGCATTTTTTATTTGTCTGATTTTTCGTTAATAAATATTTGTTTTTCTCG
>MQTX01000455.1:68513-85950 GCA_009735665.1 Angiostrongylus cantonensis | reverse complement strand
CCCTTGAATGTTTTCATTAGCACTCAAGTGTCGCATCTTTCACTTTAATCATCTGAAACTAGTACTGTAACACAGTATGACACACGTAATGGGCTGAAAAATTTCCTGCGGTACACATAAGGTCATCGATTGAACCATAGCAACCAATCCCATGGATCTCCTTCTTGTGAGGGATCCCGAGCAGGTTAGTCGCCAGGCTAGGTGGCGCGTCGCCAAGCGGCGGATAGGGGGAGGATAATCGCGGACCAAAAGCGACCTTTGATTCTCTGAGACGCAGGTGGATTCAGGTGATGGACTCCCTGTTTCTGCTTCGCCAACTTGGCACATACTTTCTGTATTAACAAGGCGTATTCATGCATGCGTGTGTGAATGCGCTCTCGCTTTATGCGGATTGTATTCTAGAAGTCAATTCGGCCAGAAGCCAGCAATCAAGTGACAGGGAAGCATATGGAGGGCGGTTAGGAGACGCCTCCAACAAATAAGTTCCATGTCTACTATGGGAAAGCCTGGCAAGCGACCCGTGACTGTACCCAGCCTCAACGTTTAGAGGCCAACAGGCTATACGTGGGCATCAAAATGCTAAGCACCCTTTAAAAAAAGGGGTCCCCTTTCAGCTGACCCCGAAAAAACCCCCAATTTGGCAGCGTTGGGTGAGACGAAAACGGAGAAGCTGCTAAAATCTTACAGCTAATGAAAGCTGCCTAGATCACGAAAAATTATGGAGACGATCTGTACTTACAATGCAAGCACACTTGCAACCTAGTCCTCGATAGAAGACTTCTTTATGCAAGCAAGAAGGACAAGGTACGACTGGCCTGGCCGAGACATGATGGCGCACCCTATTCAACACAGAAAAGAAAGTGTTCCTCGAAATATGCGACAGTAGAAGAGTCGGCTGCGTTGGCGTTCTCGTCAACACGAGTTTGTCCGTGAACATCGATACATTCGAACAGCATAGAACCTGAATCGAACGCTCACGATTAAAAAGATGTGGGTCAATACCGGCGTTGGCAATCTTCGTCGTTTACGTGGACATCAAAATATGATGAAGAAAAAGTCGAAGCGATCTATATGGATTTGGCAAAATTCTACAAAGAAGACCACGCATTCCTTAAGGTCATCACTGGAGATTTCAACGCTAACATTGAACCAATAAGAACGCCTGAAGAACGTTACATAGGGACCCATGGATTAGAATCGAACGAATAGAGTGAGCGGTTATCTGAGTTTATCACGGCGACCAATACCATCCAGGAAAACTTATAAATACAGAAACCCCACCGACAACGCTGGACGTGGAAGTCTTCCAATGGAGATTACCATAACGAAGTAGACCACATCCTAGTAAATAGAAGACTTTGCCAAACCGATGCCATTGTGGTGTCAAAATTCTAGGAATACGATCGGCTCATTCAACATCTTCACGTTAGCGCCATGAAAGCTGAGAGTTCGAAAGTCACCAAGAGACGTGTGTCGCCTGAAACTCTCAAGTTGGTACGCCAGCGTGGAATCGAACAAGCTGTAGGCAACCGTGAACTAGCGTCCGAACATGAGAAACAATGAAGACAGGCGATAAAAGAAGATCATAAACTAGAAGACTTTGCCAAACCGATGCCATTGTGGTGTCAAAATTCTAGGAATACGATCGGCTCATTCAACATCTTCACGTTAGCGCCATGAAAGCTGAGAGTTCGAAAGTCACCAAGAGACGTGTGTCGCCTGAAACTCTCAAGTTGGTACGCCAGCGTGGAATCGAACAAGCTGTAGGCAACCGTGAACTAGCGTCCGAACATGAGAAACAATGAAGACAGGCGATAAAAGAAGATCATAAACAAAGAAGAGCAGCAGTAATGGTCGAAGCTGTAGAGGCTGGGAAAAGCATTCGAAATGCCCGCCGAAGGTTCGCCAATTACGAGACCAAGATGATTGCACTCCGACGCCCAGACGGAACAATAACAGCGTCCAGAAAGGCAATGGAAAAAATCATCCACGAGTACTACTCAGATCTCTTCGATAGCCACGCCCACCTTCCGCCGCATAAGATGAAAGAAGACGGATATGTCGTTCCACTGGTTCTCCCCTCAAAAACCTGTCATGCCGTTTCGTCAGTAAAAATTCGAACAGCACCAGGGAAAGACCAGAACATCTGAAAAACCTTCCGCCAGTCCTCGTAAACACACTAGCTCGGCTCTTCACACGTTACCTATCTGAATGAAAAGTTCTCATTCAGAGGAAGACCAGCAAGACCGTGTTGTTGTTGAAAACGGGTGACCTACTCGGTATGGGCAACTATCGCCGAATCTGCTTGCTTCATGTCGTCCACAAGCTGGAAAGCCTATAGCTGCATAACAAGTACATAGCATAAGTTGGCTGCTCAGTGGGCTAGTACTCATGGCGTACATTGAGATAGGAATGGTATATGCCATCGATGGCGTTGTGAAGAAAACGCATTCGGAAATACCCGCCACGACTAACAGAGCACCGAAGACTAGTTAAGAAACGAAATACGATTACTAGGAATGAATGAGAATGAGTGAGAATGACTGAGAATGAGTTGAGGTGGTTACTGGGAATGATGTTGTGAGAAGCGAATTATCCGCTTCATCGATCTGCGATAAGGTGGGTGATGGCTTGCCTCCGCCGTCGGACGTACCTGGCTTACATTGACTGCTGGAGCCGAGTGCGTATGCAGCTGTGGCCGATCTGAATTGTTGATCGTGGACTGCAATAGCCTGCACTTAACTGCCTGAAACATAAAACGTCATTGGCTTCGTTGCTTCACAAGGAAGTTGAAAACTGTTCTACTGCTATTTTCCTACTTCGGATAAGCTTTCGTTTCTGTGCAGCTAAAATCAAACCTGAACCGCTACTGTGCCCGAAACACTGAACGTAAATGATCGAGTAGATTATAACGGTTACTCAGGATCGATTTTCTATTAACCTCGGCATTGGATTATGAATTCGTCGTTTTCTCTTTCAGCAATCGCGAGGTTGTTAAACAGCATACGTTTACTTTCATGCAATAACACACATGCAGCACAATCGTAGTTGACGTTTCGGCAGAATCGCATTCTTCAGAGCCTGGAAGAGCAGAGTGATATGCAACTTACTAGGTTAAATACTTGATGTACTCGTTCAACACTTCAACACACTTGACTGCTCGTTCAATAATTCAAAGCAGTTGTCCATCTCTTCCTGTGTAGAGAAGGCGACAAAAGAATCGTCTATACATCTGCAGTAGAGTGACGGCCAGAGACCGAGAACAGAGGCTTCCACTCTAGATATAAACACAATGGCAAGGCTTGGCGCCAGTCGCTGTACCATTACCAACCCCCTTATTTGCGCTTAGTATTTCCCAGACTATCTGAAAATCTAGCAGTTTAGGCACTACTTTAAGAGAGCCATAAGCTGCTGGATGGATAAGCCATGCATTTTGATTTTTCCTTCATGTTCAACAAGGAGTTCGAAGATGGCTTCCATTGCGGAGTCATTTGGATTCGTTGGTGTACAGCGCGGAAACATCGAAAGGCTCCATCACGTACGCTTTTTAAGGGGGTGCGTTATGTAGAAGTTCTAGGAACATTTGAGTGTTCATGAGGTAAGCTGGAATATGGCTAAGCAGTTGGGTAAGTATTCGGCCTGGAAACCATGTCATTCTATCCTCTGGCCCGTCTACACAGCTGATGATGGGTCTAACCTTGAATGATGATAGATTGGTTGACGCAACAACATCAAGATATCAACTTATGTGTCTTAATAAGCAGGTATAAGACGAGACATGTTGGTTTATTGATCTTAAGGTGTGAAATAACTGATGATTTTAAACCTGCAGCCTTTGCCACACTAATCCATTGATTGTTTGTTTAGCCTTTGGTATTGACTTTTGTATTCCCTTTTAGAGGATGGGCGATAGAGGTTAGCATCACTAAGATGTTGCTCCGTTATCTTAACATCCAACTGGCGAGGAATAACTAGGAACTCTCTCTCCTTTTCACTAACAGACAATCTTATCGTTTTGGAGTTTATTAATTCTCTAATTTCTCGCAAGCCACAATTTTGTGCAGCTGTGAGGTTAGAGATAATCTTTCTATCGCGGTAGTGATTAAGGGTCTTGAGAACGCCGGCCGAAAATTTTATTTTTTTGAATTTTATGTCAATTCCGTCGTTAGGGTCCTGCTGTCTGAAAAACGTTCAAGGGAAAGGAGATGGCGGAAATGCCGCCGACTCTTAATTTTCAGCTCTTTCTGCTGCTCCTTGTTTAGCCTGATAACGGAGTCGATCTTGAAGTTCATAAAGGTTGCATGCTATCTTACGCAAGTTTGTTTTAGAAATGGGCTGTGATGGTGAAAAGCTTGGGCCCAATACTAAAACCGAGCGCGCACTCTCAGGTATTGTCATGCCCTCAAGTACGGTAACTCTAGACATTTTTGTTGCATCATCAACCGTATTTTGACTCCTAGCAAAGTTTATTTTTCTATGGTTTCTTGAAGCCGAGACACTCGAATTATTCAACAGATTCTCAAACTTTCGCTGCAAGGCTATTTTGGCATTAAACCTAATAGAATCGCATATTAACATTGACCCACCAACTATTCTCCTCCATCGTTGATCCTCCAAATACAAAGCACAAAATGGTTCCCTCGTCACACAAAACTACGAATTCACTGTTCAATGCCGAGATTAATAGAAAGTCGATCCTGGGTACTATTACAGTATGTACCAGCAAAGTACTTTCGACTTGTGAAGGAAGCTTTGTCAGGCAAAAGATCGTCTTAGGCAGACAACAAATCCACTTTCTCCGCCGCTGCATTCAACACCGGGTCGTGCCGAAGTTCATAAAACGGAAACGGCTTCACGAGATATGCGGTCAACCAGAGGGCAGTCAGCAAGTACGAGGCATCGAAATGGAACTACTCCGCGACGCAGTACGAAGCAAACGGAACGACATGTTCGCAAGGAAGATGAAATGTGTGACGAAGGAACAATTTTGTGCTTTATATTAGGAGGATCAACTTTGTCTTGCTAGTCATCTTTCTTTCTTTCACTTTCGCCCAAGAGCATCTTTTTTCCTGTCAACCATCGAGATACTTGACCGTAGCGAGAACATCCCTGTTGGCTTGTGTGGCTTTCAAGATTTTTCCACTGGGTTTCTCTCTAAGTTTGTGATGTAAAGAAGTGCATCTTATAATCGGGCTCATAGTGGAAGGCTCGCACGCATTTAACTAATTGTTTAGCGATTCTCATTGAATATTCTCGGAATGTTGAACCACAACCGATTGATATGAGACTGTGTTAGTCATTTCCATTAGTGGTCACGTGTGATATGTTTAAACGTCTTTGACATGTCTCATGTAACCAGTAGCGCAGTAATAATACTTCTGCGACCATTGTTTATTTCATACAGGCAAAACAATAGAAGTCGAAACAAGTTTAGAAATCAATGCTGGCTGTTTCGACCAAAAACTACAAATTTTTAATAACTAGATTTGATTGGGAACAAGACGGGGCTTTAGGACAATATTAAGCTTGTACATCTGGCAGCATAGTAATCCTCTCTACGGTTAAACGCCTTATCTTGACCGCGAGGTATTCCTGGTCTGGTGGTCTTGCTGAGATATATAGCGGGGAATTCGTTGCCCTGGCAGGATATCCCAAGCCGACAAGGAGTCCGCCGTTTCCATCAGGAAGCCTAGCTAAGAGTAAACCAATACCAAGATTCACCACCGTCCTGGTCTCATATTAGTCACATAGTGGCAAATCTGTCTCTGGTCCACAAGAGATGCGGCTGCCTGTGGTGGTGAAGACCTGGGTAAGACTTTGGCCCCCTTCAGGTAGCCACAGTGGCTTAACCAGCAAATCTCCCACAAAGTGGAGATTATGGTTGGACCTACACAACCAGTGAGGATGGGCTGTTTAAGCATGAAGTATCAATTAACGAAAATATAGCGCTACATGCCGTGTCTAACCGTTGTTCACCAGCCAGAGTCACATTGCAGCCAGCATATGGAGGCGTTTTGAGGCCTATGCTGGCCATATTTTAACGCATTTTGCCTATTATCTAATAACAAAATCACGAACCATCATTACAATTTGCGATGAAAGTGCAGTGCATTACTTCCGAAGAAGTTGTACATTATTTGTCCACACAAGGAAAAGCGTGACCTTCAGTTTAGGTTTGTTTCACATTTAAACCTTCGAAAAAGTACATTTTTTTCGTGGCAGAATAAAAGAAAAAGCACACTTTATTGGCAAGTTTTCTGGATTCTCTCTGCTGTTTCTTATTTCAATATTCTTGTTAAGAGGTCTAACTGCCTCCAAGCACCTATGAATGTTGATACCTGGGTGACCTTGGTCAATCTCTTCTTCCACTTTCTCCTATCGCTTTTTCACACATTGCTTTCATGATTCTGTCAACTCCACTCTTTGCAGTATCCTTGTCTGTTGTGTTGCATTAATTTTGATAGTCAAGAATTATTTAATAGTCTGGAGACATATTAGAGCGCCAAAAATATAAACTACGACCTCAATAGACTTCTCCCCATCAAGGGTGAACACAAAAAAGCTCAAAATGTAGACGATAACTAAAATTTTCCATGCATTATGTCGGAGGGTTTGAAGAAAGCAGGTGTTAGGTACAAGATTTTCATCTGGTGACATTGAAAGCATTGACGATGAATTTGGCCGTGAGATCTAGCAACGTGGTGCCTTCCAACCACTGTTGACAGAAAATCTGGGTAGGGTAGACAACTTGTGCTGTGTTTACGGGTACGCGTTTACGGGTAGCTGACAAATTTATGTTAGTCATTTACGGTGACACTTTGGAGTTGACGGTGAACGAAACCAACGAATATGTTGCCTGGAAGGTTGTGTCATGGAAAGCGAGAAGCGTCGATGAAATGAGGATATTTGTCAGTCTTTTCCTCAAGATGTTTGCTGCTGAAATAATGATATGGAAACAAAAATCGATGGTCGCCAGTGACATAATCTGCGCTTTGCTGATTACATCGTCCCAATAACACCAAACATTATACAAGCGGAACATATGCTTGTAAACATCGATGAAGCCTGCGGAAGGATTGATCATCGTGTAAATCTCAGAAAACCAATGCTGATTAAAAACGGATTAGTTTCGTATGCCCCGTTCACGCTCAACAAAATAATTATCTCCCAATTGACCAGTTATGTCTATCTAGGTAGGAAAATGAATATGGTGAACGACTTAGCTCCAGAGCTGAGCAGAAGGAAACGAGTGGTCTGGGGAGCTTTCAATACCATCGAGTATGTAATGTGGAGAGGGAAAAACATAGGAATCCATGCCCACCTTTTTGACTCAACGGTATTATCTACCCTAACCTATAGATTAGAAACCTGGTCGAGCGTAAGCAGGATGAATGATCAACCAGTGTTATCGAACGCGCAGTCTAAAGGACGATGCCAGGAGTGTTCCGTGTCACGTAAATAAGAGAAGAGATCCAAAAATTCGATGTGCATCAACGATGAAAAATCAAAGATACCTTTCTGTGCTCCTAACGGTCCAAGATACATCATACGTCAGATGCGCAAAGCGTTTGAATGGCAACCCATGGACAAGTGCCGTTAGTGAAACGTACTGCAAGAAAACCGTCGACCTGATGGTCGGAGTTTTTCATGAAGAGCCTGGAAAAAAGATGTGATGCTCGAGGAGTCCCTAGAGCGAGCAGAATCCACATGGCTACTCTTGCGCGCGACAAGGAAAAATGGAAGATTTAGCGCTCGCTCGAGCTACTCGACGATCAACGAGACTACAGGTGATACAGGTAATACACTTGTTGGCTGTTTAGAATATGCCTTATTGGATAACTTCGACCAGAATGCGATCGACTCGCTCAACATCTTCACGATAGCACCACGAAAGATTAGAGTTCAAAAGTCATCATGAGACCCTTATTTCCAGAGCTGCTACGCCAAAGTTGAATCGAGTGAGCAACAAGCAAGAGACAACACCAACAAAGGAAAGGCACACTTATCGGTTCCGCAACGAACTAATTCTACTCCGGAGGGTAGTTCGGTATGAAATCTCTGTTAATGTGATTGCTTTTCAGGCAAGGCAAATTACCTGTTTAATAGTCGACCAGACCTTCTCGTTCTCTACCTACTTGCACAATGAGCATTTTGTGGAATTTTAGAACTCCACAAGGGTAACCTGGAAAGCGATCAAAAATATTAACGCCCACTGTAGTTAGCATAAATGAATTACAAACGACTGTAGCTGACTTTTCAGCACTATCGTCTTCTTCAGAGCCGCTTTTTTACATGACTTCCATAGAGGAAGGTTGGAACAGTTGATTATAAAAATATATATACTAAAAAATATCAAATATTGTTATCAGAATCGATTTTATGTGCGTGTTGTATAACAACCTTGCGACTGCTGAACAAGAAATCAACGCATTCATTTTCCATTGCCGAGGTTAATAGAAAGTCGATCATGTAAGCGACTGTGTCCAACCAAGAGACATCGTCTACTACACAAGGTCACAGTAAAAAAAAAAATTCCACGTCTTCATATCAATTTTTGTCTCTCCCAATCAGTAGATTTATTTTGCTGAACCTCCACTTGCATGTTTCACAGCTGCCCAACGGCAACACTGTTTTCTTTCAGCGATAGAGACAGTTGGGATCGCCGCGAGAACATTTCCATTTGCTTTTGTTGCGTTCGAAATTAGGGTTACGAAGTTGTCTTTTTTGGTAATGAAAAAGTGTATTTTACAAACAGAATCTTTGCGAAAGCTCACCCTTTTGTCTGCACACATACAGTCATCAAATGCCTCTCATAAGGTGTTCGCGAAATCGCTGCTGACATCCGACTTATAGATGCGAGACTGTGTTTGTGATTCTTGTTTATAGTTGCGTATCATCTAATCAAATCTCTATATTTAATTCTGTGTACCATCGCTAGGGATTGCTCCGATTTTTGCCGCGTTTCGTGCGCGCTGAAAAATTTTTCCAAATCCAATCACACCTTGCACGAAGCATATGCTGACTTGGTTTTTCAAAATTCTGGAGCGGGGAGAAACAGCGGTTTTTGATGCTTCGCAGTAATACACTAATATTCTGTGGCTCGACTTTGCAACAAGACAACCCATCTAGTTTTTCATGAAGAGCCTGGAAAAAAGATGTGATGCTCGAGGAGTCCCTAGAGCGAGCAGAATCCACATGGCTACTCTTGCGCGCGACAAGGAAAAATGGAAGATTTAGCGCTCGCTCGAGCTACTCGACGATCAACGAGACTACAGGTGATACAGGTAGAAAGATTCCCCAGCCTCCCGATTCATGCTCGTCAACATAAGAGTTAAGTCGCTCAACGTGTTGATTTCCTTGCTCAGATAGAATTCAAACTAAAGCATTTATTTCACAGTTGTTTGATTTCTGCCAATTTTCTTTCCATGGATAAAGTCACGATGTAACACTTCTTCAGGCGAGTTAACAACAAAAGAGCTACAACAAGATTCAGAAGGGTAATTTTTGAAGTCATTCTATGGAAGGAGCACGATGTATCTTTCGATTTTGAGCATCATGCGTTCCAGCAAGTTTCAAGATGAAAAAATTGAAGTTGAAACCTTAAAGACATTACTACATAGCCATCTCTAATTTTTTCCTGGTAACCTTAGCATTCAGTCACCAATACCTTGTACGGCTTTCATTCCATTGCCTCAATTTGCTAAAGAAATACATTCCTGCATTTACTTGACCGGCCATCACACGGAAGGCAACAAAGCGAATGTTGCCAGCCGCCACTGGCGCATATAGCTTAATTCGGACGGGTATCTCGGCTACAGCCTAAGTGTTTGCGATCTTCTTCCTCACTGGTTTAGTAATTGTTCCTCGAGCGTGATTTGTCCTATAATGCGGAAATGGCCATAATTGAGCGCTTTGCAGTCTTCCGTACATACTGTCGACGGCGTTTTTGAGTAGAGGAAGCTGTGCAACTCTAGGATTCGGATCTAAACAACAGCTCAACGTAAAACTTAGAGTAACTGTAAGCATACTGGCAAATTCTTAGCAAACCTACACAAAGGATTTGCGCTTTCTTTTTTTGAGTATTCTGGCTTTAGCCCACAGCTTTTATTCCAATAATCTTATCCATTCTGTCTTAAACAATTCCGCCGATTCCAAAAGACATTAATGTTACTAAGCAAAAGTATAAATTTTTTGATATAATACATACATACAATAACATAAATTGTTTATTAGAGTGCTTTAATGTTCTAGAAGAATCTTGTGAAACGGTGAGATTTACTCGCAGTCAAAGCACATGGCTCAACTCAATGGGGCTACGGGATTCAGTACACGTGTCATGCTCAGTTTAAACTCCTAAAATGAATTTGTGACACTTGCTGTTTACAATGTTTTTTTCTGAACGGCAACGTCACTTTTGTTATCTTACGGGGAATGACAGAAACTGGAATCTTTCCACTCAAAAAACCATTCACCGAACTGATAACGAGAATGTCCCAGAATGCTTTCATTTTAAAAAAATGATGAATAAATAACAAAAAATGTATGGAATTGATAGAGTTTAAAAAGTTATCGACGTTGATGCCTGAATCATTCAATTTTCTACGTTACGAGAGCAGTACGCAAATCTGGAGCCTCCACTGAATCCAAAGGTTGAAAGAGATCGTGTTAGTCCAGCGATTTCGCTTGAAGTGCGTATTTCACTCTGACTCAAGTAGCAAAGCTTTTGCATTTTAGAATAGTTTCAAGCTTATGGTTGTATAGAATGCGTTAAGTACTTATGTGAAACAGCCCTCTAGATGAATTCGGCCTATTCCATAGGATATGAGCAATTGGTTTACTAATCGAGAAAAGTTTGCTACCATAACACGACTCTCTGAAGCGCTACCATGATCCGAATCCTAGAGTAGCAAAGCTTCCTCTATTCAAGAACGCCGTCGACTGTATGCATGGACGATTGCAAAGCGCTCAATTATGGTCATTTCCGCATTAAAGGATAAATCACGCTCGAGGAGCATTTACTAAGCCAGTGAGGAAGAAGATCGCAAACACTTAGGCCGTAGCCGAGATTTCCGTCCAAATCGAGCTATGTGCACCAAGGGTGGTTGGCAACATTCGTTTTGTTGCCTTACGTGTGATGGCCGCTAAAGTAAATGTATGAATGTAGTTCTTCAGCAAAATAAGGCAATGGAGTGAAAGTCATATAAGATTATGGTGACCGAATGCTGAGGTTACTAGCGAAAAATTAGAGATGACTATGAAAGCGCGCTCCTTTGGCTTAAAATTTGCTGGAACGCATTAAGCTCAAAATCGAAAGATACATAGTGTTTCTTTCTTAGTGTGACTCCAAAATTTACCCTTCTGAACCTTGTTGTAGCTCTTTTGTTGTTTACTCGCCTTAGGAAGTGTTACAACCTGACTTTATCGATGGCATGAAGAATGGCAGAAATCAAACAACTGTGAATTCAGTGCTTTGGTTAGGAAACTCATTTTGATTCCTAGCAGACTATACCGCCATTCGATTGTAACGAATAGGCAGCAATCAGTTGATTATTCGCGTTATTGGTGAAAGAACAGAGCACGTCTGAGAAAGAAGAACCTTCATTAGAATGACCACATATAACCGGCACTGATGAATAAATTACAAGTGAAACAAACAAAATGATTTAACACAAAGTCATTCTACTTCTTACAAACTTGCTTGAATCATCGTGCCTCACTTCTTCCCAAAAGCTGATGTAAGCCAACCCCATCCCTTAGCGGCTGCTTCCCTTAAACCACTGAACCACGAACCTGTAAACAACAAGAGAAAAATTTGGTAGAAAACGAAATTGAGGATTAATATGACCAATCCTGTGTACCTGAAGGACTGCTGTTGCCGAAGCCACCGTATGGATTGTATACGCCGTATGGATTAAAGCCACCGTATGGATAAAAGCCGCCGTATGGATTAAAACCGCCGTATGGATTGTACCCGCCGTATGGGTTAAATCCGTAGCCGTAAGATGGATAACTGCCGTAGTACTGGCCATCGGTTTGGACGATGAACAACACAAACAGAGCAAGTAGTGAGAAGAGACCCTTCATCACTCAACTTCGACTGCTCTACAATTTGTCTCTTTCATGGTGATGAGCCGCATATAAACCTGTAGGGCGGATCTTCATTTTCCGAAAAAAGCATAAATGAATCAGGCGTTCTCCCATTCGTCATCGAAACAAATACTACTTTGAAATGCTAGCTTTTTATTTTACCACCTATTGCAATTTTCACATCAGTCTACTATGCGAGACCCAACCGCAATGATGCTGAGATATTTGCAAAACTCGATACTGCAGGTGTTTGCGGTTGGGAGCGAATGCACTATTATCCTTTCCTGAGGATAACGCGCTCACCACCACACCATGTGGGTCCTTCGTTTAGGCTGCCTCTCAGCTAGTTCTATCAATCAGGCCGTCAGCAATCACCCGTTAACGAAATTGACTTTGAATACTTTGGAAGTTTGCTGAATCAGGCAAGGAAACCGTTTAAGTTTCATAGGATTTTATGCTGCGGAATTCAAAACACAACGTGCGCTCTCGAAAATAATATTCCCCTCTTGAATTTCTTATATGACCTCCTTTAAAAGGCATTGTGCGGATTCTAGCATTTCTGTCTTTCAAACATTTTCTTAGCTTCAACCATCCACGATGATAGGAGAAGTTTTATAAAGAAGACCTCACACTCTTTGTGATGATCATTGTAGATTTCGGTGGCAACTCACAATTCCAGAAACCCAACTTTTAAGTTTGACGTGGGAGTTTTTTAAAGAAGAGCACTACAAGGATTAACGCAATGTTATATGAAAGGGACAATGTCCCTATACAAAATCTCTGTTGTTGCAAACGGTAGTGGTTTTGATGTGGCCGTAACAATCGTGGTGCAATTGTCATGAACGTCAACACTAAAACTCTTGAAGCGCTCAGGTTAGATTTAAAAAAACCCAAACACGAATTGAAAAGGTAAGTGTCTTACCATCACATCACATCACACATGACTTGGCGCCTTTTTTCTCGCCAATCTTTTGATCTGGTTGTGTTTTGCTCGTCAGGCCACGTGAACCACACAAAGGTAGTCCATCAAAAGAGAAACTGTGAGTTGTTTACTAAACAGATTGGCATTTATTCGTTCATTATCTCTTCACTCATATCAACGTGGATCTATCCAATTGAGTGAAAACGGCGCCATAAAGCATGTCCAAGCTCTGAGGAAAGTAAAGGCCTCGCAAGCGAAACCCGTCGAATCACGACGACTTATAACAACCACTCATAAATTCACTATTAATGGCGAGATTTGCTGAACGTTGCTCAATCAAGCTCCTATTTAATTTCTTTAAGTTGTTCCCATATTCCTGACTATAAAATGAAGCCTCTTCGCATATTCTAATGGTGTGCACCAATGCTCACTTACTTGGATACTTGGGCAGTCCGTTCTAACCGATTGTGGGGTCCCAACATAATCTCCAATTTTCAGGAGCTCTGCTGTTTTAGCCACTGTAGTTACCTAGAGTCCTGAGGTTAGCGTGGCCAAAGTTAGTCCTCTGGTCGTCACTAACTCAGTCAGTCGGAGCATTTGTGGATGAAGAGGAATGCACCAATGATATAACAAAAAAATGAAAACCACTATCCGCTGTTGAACGGCAACATTGAAGAGTTCGTCGCAATAAAATAAGGATTAGGAGGGTCCGCAAGATAGATGGTGTGTTTATTTTTCTTTGATTACACAGTTAACTAAAACATTGTCAACTTATCAAGATTTAGCTAAGTGAATCACTCAATAGCTTTCGAATGCAGACGAGAAGAAAGAAATTAAAAGTTGTTGTCGTCGAACCATTCTCTGAACTCTGGTTGGCATGTGCCTCAACTCACATTGGCTTACTCAGGTACGCTTGACATTCCGTGCAGGATCATAACACCAGTCCAACCAGAAACTGAGGCACATGCACCAAAGGAACCGTTCTAAGTAAACGACATTGATAAACTAACTCTCAGCTGAAAGGAAGTTAGCACATTAACGCTCAGGTTCATTGCATCTTAGGCATAACTTCTCTGCAAGGCGGCTTATATTGCTCACGAGTCCCTAGCTGTGCACGTTAGGACAGATTCGTCAATCCATATGAAATTTCCGGACCTGTACATTCTACTTCATTTCGTGTTGATAAGCTATAATTGGCTCGATTTTATACAACCATTTTTATCAACCAAAACTTGTAGGGAACAGAGGGTTCACCGACGGTTTTATAAATAAACCTGTGTGTTATAATAGAGGCTCAAGCAAAATCAATTTCACAACCGGCACTTTTACTCTGATGATCTTTCTAGTGCTGCAATTGAGCAGCTCATATCTTAAGAAAAAAACTAACAAATATCCTCATTTCGTCGACGCTTCTCGCTTTCCATGACACAACTTTCCAGGCAACATATTAGTTGGTTCCGTTTACCGTCAACTCCAAAGTGTCGCCGTAAATGACATACATGAATTTGTCAGCTACGTACCCGAAGAAGACTAGTTGGGTCTTGGTATTGGTTTACTCCTAGCTAGGCTTCCTGATGGAAACAGCGGACTCCTTGTCGGCTTGGGATATCCTGCCAGGGCAGCGAATTCCCCGCTATATATCGCAGCACGTCCACCAGACCAGGAACACCTCCCGGTTACGATAAGGCGTTTAACCGTAGAGAGGATTACTATGCTGCCAGATGTACAAGCTTAATATTGTCCTAAAGCCCCGTCTTGTTCCCAATCACCTCTAAATTTTAAAAATTTATGGTTTTTGGTCGAAACACCCAGCATTGATTTCTAAACTGGTTTCGACTTCTATTGTTTTGCCTGTATGAAATAAACAATGGTCGCAGAAGTATTATTACTGCGCTACTGGTTACATGAGACAAGTCAAAGACGTTTAAACACATGACACATGACCACTAATGGAATTGACTAACACAGTCTCATATCAATCGGTTGTGGTTCAACATTCCGAGAATATTACTTCCACAAGAACGTCGACGCTTATGGCTATTTCTCACTGCACGGTCTGAAGAAATAGAGCCAGCGGCCGAATGCTTCCCAACCACCGCTTATGATGTAGGTGGATGACGATAGGTGTCATACCAAGACCAACCGCACAAAGAGGCTCTCCACTTTTACTTGCGTTATCTACCTTTCTTCTCAGTTTTTCCCAACTACATTAATTGGTTCATTTTCCACAATTTTGACATCCTCAAACAATGATAATATTATTAGGCAAAAGTAATCTCATTGGCTTGGCTAGTGTATATACTTGTATAAAAAACCTAACTTGCCAGTAGTAGTATACCTATGGGAAATTCTCTAAAACAATGAGAAATTTATTGGCGATAAGAACTTGGAGCAAAACCTAGCTTGTCAGCAGTAGTCTGTTACCCGGTTTTGTTAAGTTCGAGTCCCTCGAATAAAACCTTTTGTCAGTCATATTTCGTCTTCCTCGAAGCCATATGTTATTCGTCAAAATATGGTGCAAACTGGATTCTGTTTTGCTCACAAATAAAAACATTTGGAACTGAAAATAAGAGCATTTCGAAGCGATATGTCTGCCCAAAGTACATTGCGAATCAGGTCAACGATTATGCCAATTTCACTGAGTTAGTGAGGTCTTCAGAACCAGTTGATGTGATATATGGGATGCCACGAGGCAAATGCAGAGCCATGCTTTAGCCGCGCTGTGATCACGTTAGTCGAGTGATCTCACTCGAAATGAGGGAAGCACCGAACGACGGAAACCTCCTAGAATTGAAAATTGCATCTTAGAGTAATTATTATTTTAAAAGTAGGCAACACTTTCTTCTAGGGACTCATTTGTTTCAATTACACGTTTCTGTGCAACGGTCCGCTCTTTCATTTAGAATATGTCTACAAATGGATTCGCCTTGCGACAGCGTTCTTGAGCAACTGGTCAGAAAATCGAAAGTTTTTGCAGCCGTCGCAGCGTTTGCTAAGATGACGAAATAATCCGAGTCGTAAAGCAGTGGGCCTCTCTCCCCTTTACGAAGGCCTGTCTCTTTATTAGATGATGAAACTTGGCCACAATTTCGCAGTTATTCGTGGATTCTACCATTTATCACACTCGACTTGCATCCAACAAAACAGCTGCAGAGAGAATTTTACAAATCTTGAAGCGACAGCCGATTCATGCACCGAGTCTGAACATCTCGAACGATGGCGGTTGCGAGACCTCGTATTAAACTCGCACAGACTTCTGTCTTAGCTAGGATATACCGGTGAATCTTTGTTGAGGTTACCAGAGAGAAATTAAAGTTAACTATTAAACGATGCTTCTTCCAGCTATAAAAAAACCGGAAATACATGGAGCTAAAACAAATATGACTATCTGCTTGCTCTATGAACATCAGGGCTCTTTAAATGGATTTGCATACGCTCAGTTACCTTGTTAGTTTGACTGCATAGATTATCTCTCCGCGTACGGTTACAGATCTTTTGTCAGCTGTTTCATTCAATACGGGTAATGTTGCATATCAACTCTATTCTTTGTGAAAAGGAAGCCAAGGTACATTTAAATTGCTAAGCTTACACGAGGTAGATAAACAGACACTTCGAAACCGACTTTCCTTGAACCTCGGTGTGCATAATCAATATGTATTCTTTCTTCGATGAGCTTACACGAGGTTGATAAAAACATTTATTACCGGCTAACGTTTCGACGTCTTCGTCTTCATCAGAGCCGATGATCCGAGTCGATGGTCCACGCTTGTTCTTCGTCTCGATGTGGCGGCTTCGCCTTCGTGTCGAGTCACGATGCTGATGGTAGATATAATGATAATATCCGTTGGTAACTACTTGTTTTTCTTCCGGACATATATCATCGCGCACATCGTGCAGAAGTCGGTGTTGTTATTAGCTAGCACAAAGCGTATTAATATTTCGAAACCGACTTTCCTTGAACCTCGGTGTGCATAATCATATAGTGTATAAAAGGGCATCACTGAATGGGTGTGACCCATTCGAGGAGACGGACCGCTGAGGAAGACCTGACTCGACACTAAAGCGAAGCCGCCACATCGAGACGAATAACAAGCGTGGACCATCGATTCGGATCATCGGCTCTGATGAAGACGAAGACGTCGAAACGTTAGCCGGTAATTAATATTTTTATCAACCTCGTGTAAGCTCATCAAAGAAGGAATACATATTGATAAGCAGATTTATTCGACTAACGTTTCAATGTATTCGCCTTCATCAGGGTCAGTGATTCGAGTCGCTGGTCCATAGTTGTTCGTCTTCTCGATGTGGCGTCCGCGTAGGTAAACAGTTAAAGAAATGTACGCTAAATATGTAAAATAAATCTAACGAAACTCGCTTTGATCACGACTATTCCACCAGTCTCTAACCCAGTCGCTGACGGTGTTGTAC
>MQTX01000455.1:37712-67389 GCA_009735665.1 Angiostrongylus cantonensis | reverse complement strand
GTGAAAGAAAGAAAGACGACAAGCAAGGCCAATCATCTGGTTGGTAGACACAAAAACTTACAAGCTCAATAATTTGAAAAGAAAAATTTCTGTCGAAACTTGACATTTCTTTTGTAGTAATGTAAGTAATGTAATTTTACTTCCACAAGAACGTCGACGCTTATGGCTATTTCTCACTGCACGGTCTGAAGAAATAGAGCCAGCGGCCGAATGCTTCCCAACCACCGCTTATGATGTAGGTGGATGACGATAGGTGTCATACCAAGACCAACCGCACAAAGAGGCTCTCCACTTTTACTTGCGTTATCTACCTTTCTTCTCAGTTTTTCCCAACTACATTAATTGGTTCATTTTCCACAATTTTGACATCCTCAAACAATGATAATATTATTAGGCAAAAGTAATCTCATTGGCTTGGCTAGTGTATATACTTGTATAAAAAACCTAACTTGCCAGTAGTAGTATACCTATGGAAAATTTTCTAAAACAATGAGAAATTTATTGGCGATAAGAACTTGGAGCAAAACCTAGCTTGTCAGCAGTAGTCTGTTACCCGGTTTTGTTAAGTTCGAGTCCCTCGAATAAAACCTTTTGTCAGTCATATTTCGTCTTCCTCGAAGCCATATGTTATTCGTCAAAATATGGTGCAAACTGGATTCTGTTTTGCTCACAAATAAAAACATTTGGAACTGAAAATAAGAGCATTTCGAAGCGATATGTCTGCCCAAAGTACATTGCGAATCAGGTCAACGATTATGCCAATTTCACTGAGTTAGTGAGGTCTTCAGAACCAGTTGATGTGATATATGGGATGCCACGAGGCAAATGCAGAGCCATGCTTTAGCCGCACTGTGATCACGTTAGTCGAGTGATCTCACTCGAAATGAGGGAAGCACCGAACGACGGAACTCCTCCTAGAATCGAAAATTGCATCTTAGAGTAATTATTATTTTAAAAGTAGGCAACACTTTCTTCTAGGGACTCATTTGTTTCAATTACACGTTTCTGTGCAACGGTCCGCTCTTTCATTTAGAATATGTCTACAAATGGATTCGCCTTGCAACAGCGTTCTTGAGCAACTGGTCAGAAAATCGAAAGTTTTTGCAGCCGTCGCAGCGTTTGCTAAGATGACGAAATAATCCGAGTCGTAAAGCAGTGGGCCTCTCTCCCCTTTACGAAGGTCTGTGTCTTCATTAGTTGATGAAACTTGGCCACAATTTCGCAGTTATTCGTGGATTCTACCATTTATCACACTCGACTTGCATCCAACAAAACAGCTGCAGAGAGAATTTTACAAATCTTGAAGCGACAGCCGATTCATGCACCGAGTCTGAACATCTCGAACGATGGCGGTTGCGAGACCTCGTATTAAACTCGCACAGACTTCTGTCTTAGCTAGGATATACCGGTGAATCTTTGTTGAGGTTACCAGAGAGAAATTAAAGTTAACTGTTAAACGATGCTTTTCCTAGGTAAAAAGAAACCAGAAATACACGGAGCTAAAACAAACATAATTATCTGCTTGCTCTATGAACATCAAGGCTCTTTAAATAGATTGCCACGCGCTCAGTTCCCTTGTTAGCTCGACTGTGTAGAATATCTTTCCGCGTAGGCTTACAGATCTTTTGGCAGCTATTTCATTCACCACAAAAAATGTCGCATACCAACTCTACCATTTGTGAAATGAAGGCCAAGGTACATTTAAATTGCTGAGCTTACACGAGGTTGATAAACAGATTTATTCCAATAACGATTCGATTAACTTTGAAACGGTGGAGGGGCCACCTGCACGTCGTCCCACAAGTTCTTAGAACAAGCGAGCATGTGTCAGGTGCATAAAGAAAAGCTTTCAATTAACCGTTTGTTGAAAGACTACCGCTGCTTCCTAATCTTCGAGATTCAATTCGGTATCATGAAATTTTTGAAACCAATATTGCATTGTACATTTACCATAATTTCCTTGGGCCTCTTTCTATCCATTACGATCGAGTCTGAATTTTCAAATTCAAATCTCATCAATTGCTGCCTTGGAAAATTTCAATTTCTATCATTTAAATGGGACGCGTGTGGCGCAGTGGGTAGAGGCGCTCTACAACGCAAACGGAATTGATCTCCGCGCCTATGGCCCGAAAAGATTTCCATCCTTCCGGGAAAGGTAAATTGGTTAATAGAAACACTGGACTCCTTCTCAGCTTGGGAGACCCTGCCAGGTAGATGAATCACCTTGCTCTTCATCGCAGCCCATCACCAAGGAACAAGTCCCAACCACGACGAGGCCGTAAACCGTTGGTAGCTAATTGCACATAATCTTCCATAAACCCATTATCCGAACATGGATCAAGCAACAATATTTTAGCAGTTGGAATCGATATTTGAATGGTCAGAGCTCACTACTTTTGCGGGCCCCAGCATAATCTCCATCTTTCGGAAATTTACTGCTTAGGCTATCGTGGTTTCTTGGAATTCTCAGGTCAGCCTGACCAAAGTCTGCCTCAGGTTTTCACCACCACAAGCAACCGCATCCCTAGTGGGTCAAAGGGAGTTTTGCCGCTATGCGACTTTAATACTAGCCCGGTGGTGGATACTGGTATTGGTTCACTGTCAGTTGGGCTCCCTCATGGAACGCTGGAGTCCTTCTCGGCTTGGGAGACCCTGCCATGTAGATGAATCACCTTGCTCTTCATCGCAGCCCATCACCAAGGAACAAGTCCCAACCACTCTTATTGCTTCGATCTGCAACCGTTTATTTATAGTCTCATGAATATATCAATCCTCGCCGTCGCCGTCCATCGTAACCACCAAAAAGTTTTACTTTGTGTGAGGTTTTAACTAGATGACAAGTTTGCTCCTTGTTACACCTCAGAAGCAAACCGGTTTGCTTTTTTTTGAAGAATAAGAATTCGATATGCTGAAACAGTGGTAAATTACTTCAGGACACCAAGAAATGGCACAGAGTAATCTAACGACTTTTTTAAAAAACATGGACCACAGTTGTAGGTAAAAAACCCTTAATTCATTCAAATTTTAGAAAATGTGTGGCAGTCCATGCGACTATTTGCCGAACTCATTTCGGAGACTATACAAAATTTGAAACTATTGGGTGTGTCCACTGTAAGTCATTATATCAGAGGCGCAGTCGTCATCGTTGGATGTGGAAACCTCTCAGCGGTCTTTTTTTCCACGCAAGCAGTCATTACCTGTTGTGTGGCTCTCAGCACTTGTTGCATTCGATTCATAATTTCCTCATTCCCATCATCCACGTAGCTCTTCTAATTCTGATGAAGTGTTTTTTATAGTCATGGTGGGACAACTGCAGCAGAGCATTCACTGATCATTACCACAGGCGCTCGGTAGCCCTGTTATTCGCATTCTTTGTAAGTTATACCATAATGTAGTAAGCTCTATGATTGTCAATTGAAGGCTTTACCTAACTAGTACCATCACTGCTTCAAGCGTAATCAAGAAGTTAGATAATTCAGAAAGGGAAACATCATGGCCACGAAAAATAAGGATTTGTTTACTCTTCGCTAGGCTTTTGATAGGAAACGACGATGAGGAATACGACCGACTCATTCGGTTACCGCAGAATACTCGTCAGTCACAAGATTAAGATGATCGCGTCCAGTTTTGCAGAGAGAGCGTTGCAGTATCCGGAAGAATAGTAAAGAGGATCACTCTCACCCCTACTCGTATTTTCTTTTTGCCGATCAGATACACTCATTGCCAGAGTCATGTTACAGGACTTTCTTTTGCATTATCAAAAAGTAGCCTAGCGAAGATTAACTAATACTTGGTGATTTCTGGGTAATGGCCACAATACAGCTAATTTCAAACATCTGCTTGTCTTCCACTATTTGATTTCTCAGAGTTTTTCCACTAGTATAAAGGGTTCGCACGTCTCGTTTTCTATCTTTCTTTTTCAGTTCCTATCGCTTACTTTGCAATGCGTGGTTCGAATCCCTCGAAGAACAACACGCTACGTAGTGCTCGTCATCTTTAGTCTTGAGCAGTCGCATCAGTTCTGTTGTTTAATGAAGAATGCCACGAACTGAATTCTATTTCACTCATAAAAACCGTTCGTCGAACTGACGGTAACAGTCACCGAATGTGGCAAGTGGGAATAAGTCGTGAACAACAACACCGCTGATGTGAAATTGACAGTGTGAATAAATACAATGACGTTCCCATGGAAATCATTAGAATTTTGCATACGAGGCCACAATGTCAATGCGGAATCGTCAGTGAATACCGTAACTGCAAATGTCGTCAGGTAGCGAACTCATTCGAATCGTGAGAAGTTTTGCATTATAGGGTATAGGTAAGAAAAGCCTTTAATTCATTCAAATTTTAGAAAATGTGTGGCAGTCCATGCGACCACTTGCCGAACTCATTTCGGAGACTATACAAAATTTGAAACTATTGTGTGTGTCCACTGTAAGTCATTATATCAGAGGCGCAGTCGTCATCGTTGGATGTGGAAACCTCTCAGCGGTCTTTTTTTCCATGCAAGCAGTCATTACCTGTTGTATGACTCTCAGCCCTTGTTGCATTCGATTCATAATTTCCTCATTCCCATCATCCATGTAGCTCTTCCAATTCTGATGAAGTATTTTTTATAGTCATGGTGGGACAACTGCGGTAGAGCATTCACTGATCATTATCACAGGCGCTCGGTAGCCCTCGACCACTCGAAGAACTCCCTAGACAAGTCTAGCACCAATTTTTCGGTCGTTGTGGGATGAGAGGGTAGTTTCGCTTGGGTGGTATAGGACCTAGGCTTTTCGCTTATTGAACAGTGTCCCTATGACTGCCTTATTCGCATTCTTTGTAAGTTATACCATAATGTAGTAAGCTCTATGATTGTCAATTGAAGGCTTTACCTAACTAGTACCATCACTGCTTCAAGCGTAATCAAGAAGTTAGATAATTCAGAAAGGGAAACATCATGGCCACGAAAAATAAGGATTTGTTTACTCTTCGCTAGGCTTTTGATAGGAAACGACGATGAGGAATACGACCGACTCATTCGGTTACCGCAGAATACTCGTCAGTCACAAGATTAAGATGATCGCGTCCAGTTTTGCAGAGAGAGCGTTGCAGTATCCGGAAGAATAGTAAAGAGGATCACTCTCACCCCTACTCGTATTTTCTTTTTGCCGATCAGATACACTCATTGCCAGAGTCATGTTACAGGACTTTCTTTTGCATTATCAAAAAGTAGCCTAGCGAAGATTAACTAATACTTGGTGATTTCTGGGTAATGGCCACAATACAGCTAATTTCAAACATCTGCTTGTCTTCCACTATTTGATTTCTCAGAGTTTTTCCACTAGTATAAAGGGTTCGCACGTCTCGTTTTCTATCTTTCTTTTTCAGTTCCTATCGCTTACTTTGCAATGCGTGGTTCGAATCCCTCGAAGAACAACACGCTACGTAGTGCTCGTCATCTTTAGTCTTGAGCAGTCGCATCAGTTCTGTTGTTTAATGAAGAATGCCACGAACTGAATTCTATTTCACTCATAAAAACCGTTCGTCGAACTGACGGTAACAGTCACCGAATGTGGCAAGTGGGAATAAGTCGTGAACAACAACACCGCTGATGTGAAATTCGAATGTGGCAAGTGGGAATAAGTCGTGAACAACAACACCGCTGATGTGAAATTGACAGTGTGAATAAATACAATGACGTTCCCATGGAAATCATTAGAATTTTGCATACGAGGCCACAATGTCAATGCGGAATCGTCAGTGAATACCGTAACTGCAAATGTCGTCAGGTAGCGAACTCATTCGAATCGTGAGAAGTTTTGCATTATAGGGTAGTTCTCATCCTGGGAGATCGGAGAGGTAAAGACGGTTTATCAGCGCTTGATCTATTTAGAATGCAGAGTGCAATTAGAAGTGAGTTTGCTTCAAATTCACGACGTTGTGGGAATTTTCACTTATGTATGCAAAACGATTCTCTGGAGTGCACTAGAAGAATTTTCTCTGCTTTTTCTTCTACTCAAACTCGCATTTTGGAAACGAAGTCTGTTGAGCCAATGAAACTTCGACCAGCCATAATTCACCGTTAGTTCTTGCAACTCGGGCTTTTTTTATTCCTTTCCTGAAAAATTTCAAATATTTAAACTTCATCTTCAGTTTCTGAAGGATTCGTTTCCTAAAAAAATTAAAATTTAGGAAGAATTCGATGAAGCTTGTCTGCATCCTTGAGTCGATTGAACAAAGTATTTTCTATCAAACTGCAAATTTTTAAACTCCTCCATCTCTTAACTAAGGAAGAAATTTCCGTGTCTACAAACCGCTTCTCTTCGAAAGTATTGATGAGCGCAACGAAGTTCATGCATGGCCAGGAATTTCCTTTAACTACAGTTAATGTTTTTACCTCGGCGCTGTTGTACTGTAAGATGGATGGGCGTTTAAGTGAGAAGATTTTTGCCGAACGTTTGCTCAGAATTCGCCAAATCCTGCAAAACACCTATCACGAGTGCATCAACGGTCAACCACACACCTTTAGCCATTACATCTAGTGACTATAGAAGAAGGATTTTAAAGCAACGAGCAGATTTTCATTCAATAGTTTTTTATTTATATGCTCTGACCTCAATAAAAGGAAAACGAAGTAATTTAAGAAATTTTATGGATGCACACTCGCCGAAATTAATGTCACAGAGTGGTCTGCTCGTTTCGCCAATGTATTCGTCTCCGCAAGCCATACAGAAGATCAGATAAACTGTACCCGAGCTCATGCAGTCACCGCCTCTACCATTAGGATAAATTATGCAATTTTTCGTTGCACATAGACGGTCATGTAGGCAGCTATGAACTAGCTGGCATCTTAGATTACACAGCTGAATTTCATTCATCGTTATCGATTTCTCTACACCGGCCTTAAACAGCGTTTTTTACCTGCCTTTACTTTATTTGAAATGAAGGGCAGGATAAACGAGACCTTTTTATCGTCGCTAGAGTTGTCGTTTGGAGGCCAGGCTTTCTCCTACACCTCTTCCTAATTACAGTTTCGTAGCAATTAGAAATGGCTATTTGCCGTGCCAAGTTGTGGGACTCTTCTCTCTGCTCCCTATGGGTGCACACGTTGGCTGCTGTTGGAAACATTTTTCTCACAAGCGCCTTTTTCGTGTGAGAGGGGCACGAAGAGAGGCAATGGACGAAGATACTTTTACTACTTGACTTTCGGTACCACCTCGTAATGTAGTTATTTTCTGACATGTTCAGGAATGTAAGCCAGTTTTCTTTCGGTTTCTGCCCGGTGGACTTCATATAATCTGAGTGTTCATTCAACAACTCGAAACGTTTGTCCAATTCCTCTTCCGTTGAGCAAAATACAAAACAGTCAACTATATATTTACAGTAGAGTGACGGCCCCGGATCGGTCACTGGTGGTTCCACCTTAGACACAAACTCAATGGCCAGACTTCTTGCCATTCGTTGACCCATTGTCAACTCTCTTATTTGGGCGTAGTACTTTTCTGACCATCTGAAGATTGAGCAGCTCAAATGTTCTTTTGAGAGTGCCATAAACTGTTATATATTAAAGTTATACATGTTTATTTTATCTTCGTGTTTTATAGGGAGTTCGAATATGGCTTGCATTGCGGAGTCACTCGACACATTTCTACAAATGGCGGTAACGTCAAAGGACTTTATCACGTACGCGCTGCTGGGCTGCGCAGTACGTAGACAATCCAGAAACATCTGGGTATTTGTAGGATGGGCTGGGATGTGTTTCAACAACTGGTTAAATGTTAGGTTTGAAAACCATGTTATCCTATCAGTTGGCCCGTTCACACAGCTAATAATAGGTCTAACCTTAAACAATGATGGATCGGTAGACGCAAGATCATCGCTGGATACTAACTCAAGGGTTTAACTAAGTACAAGACGGGACATGTTGGTAAGTCAGTTGACTCAGTTTTAGTTGAGAGATAACTGACGGTTTTAAGCCAGCAGCCCTTGCCATTTTCGCCCATTCGTGAATCACCTTTTGGTATTTACTTTTGAACACCTTCTCAGATGATGGGCGATAAAGTGGAGAATCTTGAAGATGCTTTTTTTGTTATCTCAACACCTAACTGATGGAGAATTACGACAAACTCTCCACCTTTATCACTAACGGATGGTCTTATGTTTTTCAACCTTATCAGCTCTCGTACCTCCCTCGTACCTCGTTTTTGCCCTTCAGTGAGGTATGATCTGGATCTTTTCCCGCAATAATGATTAAGGGCTTTGAAAGTTTCATTCATATACATTCGAAATCTAACATCAACTTTATTATTGAGCTCTTGTTGTCTAAAAAACGGCTGAGGAAATGGTGCCGTTGGTAGTGCCCCACTTGGTGTTGTTCGCACCTATTTTGTGTTTCATCTCTAACCTTTTTGCGAAGTCCATCTTGAAGTTCATGTAAGATACATGCGGCCCTACGCAAGGTTACCTTAGAATTATGTGCAGATGGTGAGAAACTCGGTCCCAATTCTAACAACGTGTGCGCACCGTCAGGGTGATTCATGCCTCCAAACACGGTTAACCTTGAACGTTCTTGCACATTGTTTATCCTACTGTGACATGTTTGATGTTCGTTAGCAGTATTTCTGCGCGCTCTTGAAGCCGTGTTATTCGAATTACTCAAAAGGTATTCGAATTTTCTTTGTAAAGTTCAGTATTAGACTTAATGAAGTTGCCAATCAACACTGACCCACCCACTATTCTCCTCCAGAGGTGGTCCTCCAAATACTGAGCGCCATACTCACTGTTTACACAATACGTGTCGCTCAGTTCGCTATCTCACCTCGAATCTACCGAGTTTATGAAAAACAGGTGCCGGTTCAGCAGCCAGTTGAAGGTTTTCTCTATGAACTATTATGGTTTAATGCTGGTTGAATCTCACGATTCTTCTTCATAGAGCGGTACCATGACGGTTAGCCACGAGGCAACGTGGCGCGTGCCCAGTTGACAGATAGAGAGTTAGTCGGGGACTAAAACCGATCTTATGCTCCACTTGGATGCTAGCGGATTCAAAGAATGGAATTGCATTTGTGCTGGACTTATTCGGCACATAACTATTTTGTTTTTAACGACGTTCTCATACATGTGTGCATGGGTGTGTTGCTGTTTACGCAATTTGTATTCTATCACTCAAATCCGCCGAAGGCCTATAAGAAAGTGATGGAGAAGTATACTTGAGCCGGTGAAAAATCGCCCTCAACAAATAAGCTGTATGTCTGCTCTGGGAGAGACTAGAAAGCTACCCGTGGGCATACAAAGCTCCATGTTCGAAGCTCAGCAAGCTCTACTTGAGTATCAAATGCTGGGTACAGTAAAGTAAACGGGACCTCATTTCTCAGATTGTGAAAGAGCCTCTATTTGGCAGCGATTGGTAGGACGAATACGGAGGGCCTGTTAAAATCTCAGAGCCATTCAATGAAATTCTAGGTTGATTAAATAGCAAAAGGATTAAGGTGACGATTTGCACCAACAATGCACAGAATTTTGCATTGGATTCCTCGACAGGATGAACTCGTGCGGAGCAGTGGTTGGAGGCGCCACTGCGACACGCACGTGGAATCGATTTCTGCGTCCATGGCCCACCAAGCTTTCCATCCCCCAGGAGTCGGCAAATTGGTACCAGACTTGTCTGGGAGGATAGCAGCACTTGCTCGATACATCGGCAGGCCACCGTGAGTCATTGTAAAGGTCAGATATGCATTCAATCACCTCCAAACGATGCTTAATGAAGTCGAATGCATGGTGCATCCCTCAGGAATTGATCAACGCCGAGAGCTTTATCCTTTTATCCTTTATTCCCCGATAGAGAACTGAATAATACAGGCAAAAAGGCAAAGGTTTCTTTTTCGCAAGAAAGAAGAAAAGGCAGCCAATTTTAAAACATGAAGCCCCAAAATCACAGTAGGCTGAGATATATTTACTTCATTATTTGGCTTCCACTGCAGCTTCCATTGGATTCCTTTCTGAGATTTCAACACTCTCTTTGTATTGGTTCTACGCCCAACGCTGGAAAATTGGCGGCTATTTCGGAGACAGAGGAATGAGGCCCGCTTCTTTACTGCTGCCAGTGGAAGCTGCCTGAATTACAAGGAAAATGGTGGCCATCTGTACCTACAGTGCACGTACACTTGTAACCGAGTCCTCGATAGAAGACTTGTTTATACAAGCAAGAAGGACAAGTTACGACGACTTTGGCCTCTGACGAAAAAGAATCGTGGCGTTCCACATAGACTTCGAGAATTTCTACAGAGAAGACCGTACATTCTTAAAGGTCATCATTGAAGATTTCAATGCCAAGATTGGACCAAGAAGAACGTCTGAAGAACGATACATTGGGACAAGTGGATTAGAATGGAACGAACAGGGTGAGCGGCTCTCTGAGTTTATCATGGCGACCAAGACCATCAATGGTATCTCACAAATCCAGAAGCCCCACTGTCAACGTTGGACGTGGAAGTCTTTCAGTGAAAAGTACTATAGCGAAATAGACCACATCGTAGTAAACAGAAGGCTTTGCCAAACCGATGTCATTGTCCTCTCAAAATTCTACACGGGATTGGACCACCGTCTTTATCGTGCAAGATTATACTTCTCGCGGAAAGGACAGAAAGCCGCTGAACTCAAAAACCGAAGTAACTACCCAGGCACATGCTAACCAGAATTCAGAGATTGGTTCGACGATAAAAGATTTTTAATTTTTTTCCTCTCGTCTGCATACGAAAGTTATTGAGTGATTTACTAAGCTAAATCTTGATAAGTTGACAGTGTTTTAGTTAACTGTGTAATTAAAGAAAAATAAACACCCCATCTAGCTTGCGGACCCTCCTAATCCTTATTTTATTGCGACGAACTCTTCAATGTTGCCGTTCAACAGCGGACAGTGGTTTTCATTTTTTTGTTATATCATTGGTGCATTCCTTTTCATCTACAAATGCTGCGACTGTCTGTGGTAGTGACGACCAGAGGCCTAACCTTGGCCACGCTAACCTGAGGACTCTAGGTAACTACAGTGGCTAAAACAGCAGAGCTCCTGTAAATTGGAGATTATGTTAGGACCCCACAATCGGTTAGGATGGACTGTCCAAGTTCCCAAGTAAGTAAGCAGTGGTGCATACCATTAGAATGCACTTAGATATTTGCGAAAAGGTCTAATTCTGTATGCAGGAATTTGGGAACAACTAGCAGAAATTAAGTAGGAGCTTGATAGAGCGACTTTCAGCAAATCTCGCCATTAATAGTGAATTTACGAGAGGTTGCTATAAGTCGTCGTGATTCGACGGGTTTCGTTTGCGAGACATTCACTTTCCTCAGAGCTTGGACATGCTTTATGGCGCCGTTTCTATTCAATTGGATAGATCCTCGTTGATATTAGTGAAGAGATGGTGCACAAATGAATGCAAATCTATTCAAATAAACAACTCACCGTTTCTGTTTCGATGGACTAGCTTTGTGTGGTTCATGTGGCCTGACGAGCAAAACTCAACCAGATCAAAAGATTGGCGAGAAAAAAGGCGCCTAGTCATGTGTGTGGTGATGTGATGGCAAGACACTTACCTTTTCAATTCGTGTTTGGGTTTTTTTAATCTAACTTGAGCGCTTCTAGAGTTTTAGTGTTGACGTTCATGACATTTGCACCACGATTGTTACAGCCACTTCAAAATCATCACTGCTGTGTTTGTTGTGTTCTGTGTGCGCCTAGAGAGTATTTGTGAGCTTTTAAGTTTTACACCTGTATGCTTTACTTATACGGAGAAAGAACGTGTGCCCGTTGCTCCAATGCATTCAACACTGGATTCCTTTCATAAGAGAAGCACGGAATGAAGTGTAATGACGTCATTAAATGAAAAGTAAATATACAAGAAAACGTTCCTGCTCATTCTTAACTTTGAAAAACACGCGATAATGAGAAATGAGCTGTAAAAGTCGCCTTCGGCGGAATTGAGTTTTCCAACGGTGGTCCTCTAACAGATAAGGGTTTGTGAGTGCCTACCGAGAAAACGAAGGAGCACTCTAGAACGGAAATCTCACAAATGCAGAGGAGAAACGCTTAGGTATATAGTCATAGTCATGTCTTTGACATTGGTATTTTCTTTTCGAAAGCTCATAAGGCTTTCTTTAAATCGATGAAAGTGAGGCAGAGTGGTTTTCTGCACTCCAGCGATACTCCGATGACATTTGTTATCACGTGGTTGTAGTACTGATGTGAGCCGAATGAAGAGTTTATAGGACAGCGAGAAAGAAAATTTTGCGACATATTTGTCATCATTATCGTAGAGACCAATCTTTTGAAGACAAACGCTATCTTGCTGGCTGGTATTTCATTGAATCGGAACTTTTCCTTCTCACAGATAGCATGTGAACAGGCTGGTCAGTGTGTTTGTGATCACTGGCGTAAAGGACCTTAGTCTGGTTTTGAATGGTGCTCAAATCTTGTCCTATCCGGACCTGTTGTTGCACAATTCCTCACCGACAAATTACCATGTCAGAGTTTGAAATGGAAAACCTCTGGAAGAACATGGAATTTTTTCGTTAAAATCTTTCTTTGTCTAGTTTATTTTGTATAAGGGCTGAAAGACGCTGCTGTTCGCTAGATCGGAGCAGAAGTCGTGAATGATTTTTTTCATAGCCTTTTCATAGTCATCGGAGTGCAACAATCTTGATCTCGTAATCAGCGAAATTTCCTTGGCTATTCTCGGAATCCACAGCTTCAGCTATAACTACTGCTTATCTTTCGTTGAAATTCGCGTTTATCTACCTTCCGAAATCTATTGCAAGGTCGCGCCTCAGTGGAAGGTTGCCTGTTCGTGTGGCTCCACGTTAGCGCATCAGATCGAGTGTTTTTGGAGATTGACGTCTCTTAGTGACTTTGAAACTGTCAGCTTTCATAGTACTAATATAAAGATGTTAGATAAACTAGAAAAAAATCAAAGTTTAGGATGGTTTTGGAACTCAGTAGCCCTATCTCCTTTTCGCAAGAAGTAGAATTTTGTGACAAGGAGACGAAGGTCTGACTCCGTTTAGAATTTTTCAACAACAGCAATTTTGGATAGAAAAATTCTTCCTTTCATATAACGTGGTGTCACTCCTTGAAGTGCTTTCCTTTAGGAGACTCGCACGTCAAACGTTAAGAGTTGAGTTTCTGGAATTGTGAGTTGCCACCGAAATCTACGATGATTATCACAGAGTATAAGGTCTTCTTTATAAAACTTCTCCAATCATCGTGGATAGCAGAAGCCAAAAAACCGATTGGAGAAAAACATTGCTGCAGTCCACACAATGCTTTTCAAAAAAGGCTGTATAAAAAGTGCAAGAAGCCCTATTATTTTTGAGAGTGCACGGTGTGTTTTGCATGCCGCAGCATAAAATCCTATGAAACTCAAACGGTTTCCTTGCCTAATTCAGCAAACTTCCAAAGTATTCAAAGACAATTTCGTTTACGGGTGAATGCCGACGGCCTGAACGATAGAACTAGATGAGAGGCAGCCTAAACGATGGACCCACATGGTGTCGTGATGAGCGCGTTATCCACCGGAAAGGATAATAGTGCATTCGCTCCCAACAGCAAACACCTGCAGTATCGAGTTTTGCAAATATCTCAGCATCATTGTGGTTGGGACACGCAAAGTAAACTGCTATAAAAATTGCAATAGGCAATAAAATAAAAGCTAATATTTTAAAGTAGTATTCGTTTCGAGGACCAATGGGGGAACGCCTGATTCATTCATCCTTTTTTTTAGATAAACTAGAAAAAAATCAAAGTTTAGGATGGTTTTGGAACTCAGTAGCCCTATCTCCTTTTCGCAAGAAGTAGAATTTTGTGACAAGGAGACGAAGGTCTGACTCCGTTTAGAATTTTTCAACAACAGCAATTTTGGATAGAAAAATTCTTCCTTTCATATAACGTGGTGTCACTCCTTGAAGTGCTTTCCTTTAGGAGACTCGCACGTCAAACGTTAAGAGTTGAGTTTCTGGAATTGTGAGTTGCCACCGAAATCTACGATGATTATCACAGAGTATAAGGTCTTCTTTATAAAACTTCTCCAATCATCGTGGATAGCAGAAGCCAAAAAACCGATTGGAGAAAAACATTGCTGCAGTCCACACAATGCTTTTCAAAAAAGGCTGTATAAAAAGTGCAAGAAGCCCTATTATTTTTGAGAGTGCACGGTGTGTTTTGCATGCCGCAGCATAAAATCCTATGAAACTCAAACGGTTTCCTTGCCTAATTCAGCAAACTTCCAAAGTATTCAAAGACAATTTCGTTTACGGGTGAATGCCGACGGCCTGAACGATAGAACTAGATGAGAGGCAGCCTAAACGATGGACCCACATGGTGTCGTGATGAGCGCGTTATCCACCGGAAAGGATAATAGTGCATTCGCTCCCAACAGCAAACACCTGCAGTATCGAGTTTTGCAAATATCTCAGCATCATTGTGGTTGGGACACGCAAAGTAAACTGCTATAAAAATTGCAATAGGCAATAAAATAAAAGCTAATATTTTAAAGTAGTATTCGTTTCGAGGACCAATGGGGGAACGCCTGATTCATTCATCCTTTTTTTCGACAAACGAATCTCTGCCTTACAAGTTCCACGTAGCTGATGACATCGTCCTTATAGCACCATATATTAGTCAAGCGGAACGTATGCTTGCGGACATTCATCCTTTTTTTCGACAAACGAATCTCTGCCTTACAAGTTCCACGTAGCTGATGACATCGTCCTTATAGCACCATATATTAGTCAAGCGGAACGTATGCTTGCGGACATTGATAAAGCGTGTGGAAAGATTGGTCTTCGACTAAATTTCAAGAAAACGATGTTCATGAAGAACGGATTGGTTTCGTTTGCCCCATTAACGCTCAACGGAGCGAATATCTCCTAATGCTCCAGTTGTGTCTGTCTAGGTCGGGAAATCAATGTGATGAAGGGCTTTGCTCCAGAGCTGAGCAGATGGAAACGAGCGCCTCGGTAAGCGTTCAAGAGCATCGATAATGTAGTGAGGAATACAAAGAATACCTAACTTCGTGCCTACCTTTTCGACTCAACGGTTCTTCCAGCCCTAACGTATGCGTACTTAACTCTAATGCTGAGCAGAAGAAAACGAGCAACTTGGGAATTTTTTAAGAGCATTGACGATGTAGTGAAGAGAACAAAGAACACCCGACTCCGTGCCCACCTTTTCGACTCAACGGTATTTCCTGTCCTAACGTATGAGTCAGAAACCTGGTCGCTGCGTAGGCAGGAAGAAGGATCACTCAGCGTTATCGAACGCGCAGTCGAAAGGACGATGCTAGGAGCATCCCGTTTCACACAAGTAAGGGATGGGATCCGATTCTCCGACCTGCGTCAATGATCAAAAATCAAAGATGCCGTTCTATACGCCAAACAGTCGAAGATAAGGTGGGCCGGACCTGTATTGCGCATGAATGATAACCGAAGGACAAGAGCCGTTTGTGACTGGATTTTCCAGGATGTCAAACGTACTGCAAAAAGACCACCGCCTTGATGGTCAAAATTTTTCACGAAGAGCCTAGAAGAAAGATATTATGCTCGACGAGTCCATAAAGCGAGCAGAACCCAGTGGGCTACTCTTGCACGCGACAGGGAAAAATGGAGTATTTACTGGCGCCCGCTCGAGTCACTCGACGATCAAGGAAACTACAGGTGATGCAGGTGATACCAGCGATTTTTATTTTTTGTACGACCTGTATTCACGCTTACTGTGCGGATTCCAGCAGCTCTCACGGTAGATTATTTTTCCTGCACCCATCATCTACGAAAGTCTCAAAATTTTTGCGTGTTGCTTCGGCTGATGCTTGAGGATTTCCATTTTATTTCGAATGTCGCAGAAAGGTGGTCGAGTCGATTCTCCCTAGAGTTCGGAAATAGCCGAGCTGGAGTGTTCCCAGTTGGATCACAAAAAGTGATTTCTTTCCGGGCGAGTTTTGTACCGATTTCCTGACCCCGGAGCATGAAATGCTTGGTGAGCCTGAGGCGCGATCAACGTGCTCCTGATGATCGACATCACTGCCACTCTGCGATCCGCCAGCAAAGACCTTACTTGGACCGTTTTCGACACTGTCCAACCCTTTTTCATAGTCCACAAAGGTTAGGACTAGAGGTAAGTGATATTCCCGACAGACTTCGATGACCCTGGACACGGTTTGGATGTGGTCCATGCAGCAAAATCCTTTTCGAAATCCTGCTTGTTCGACTGGTTGCGCCTCATCCAATGTCCTTGATAGACGCGAGAGGATAATTTTTATGAAAAGCTTGTAGAGTACATTTAACAAGCATACAGGACGACAGTTACGAAGGTCCTTTCAGTTTCCTTTCTTAGGTAGGATGACCGTGCGCGACGTCCTCCACTGGTCTGGGATTTTTTCCTTTTGAAGGTATGCTGTCATATGGTCTGCGAGAAGTAAATGTAAATTGTGGCCTCCAGCTCTAAGAAAATCGGCGGTGATATTGTCTGGTTCTGGAGCTGTGCCTCTTTTCATGCTTTCTACCGCAACTTGAACCTCCGACGGAAGAATTCCAAGTGGTGTTTCTCTAGCGGTGATATTAGGGCCCGGGACGGCGATTGTGGAGCGGAAAAGGTTGGTGTAGAACGTTTCCCCTATTAATTCCATATCATGGCGGGAAGTTTTGACGATCCCATCTTCGTTCATCAGAGCTGACAGCGAAACATTATAATCACATAAGTTCCGACGGCATTTTTTCAGACTGTTTCCTTTCTCTGCTACTTCCAGTAATTTCTTCGGCTTGTACCGCTGTAGATCTTTCTGCAGAGCTCTTGTGCAGGTGACATTTATTACTAGCTGCGCAAAGCGTGTTGCAGTGGGATCAAGCTTCAGTTTCCTTCTGTTTTCGAGCAACTCTTTAGCAGTGGTGGAGATGCGGTCCGATCTTCTTGTCTGAGGAACTGAAGCGGATTCGGCACAGCTTTTCAGTCCTTCGACAAGAAGCTTGTAGTCTTCGGTTGAGTCTTCTTTAATCTGCCAGTTACGTTTGGATAGAACTTCGTTCAGAATGTTCTCGTCATATACAGCTAGACTTTTTCCCCGTGGTCGATGAAAATTAGTTGAATTTAAAGTTCCTAGTTCCAGTTCTGTTTTTTTCAAAGTTTCTAATTTAAATTAATGAAAAAAATCCTACGTTAACTAATCTGACTAATCCTTAATGCTCAGAATATTCTCGAGCACTTTTGAATCAGGTTTTTCTGCACAACAAGTTTCAAATAAATAGTTTGTCTTATTCATAACGAAGCTATCATACAATCTCTTCCACTCTCATTCCCTCACTTTTTTTCTCTTTGTCTTTCACTATTTCTCATCTCCTCATGCTCATTGTCTTCACCTTTTCTCTCCTTCTCTTTCTTCCGATATCTTGCCATCCATCTTTCTCCAGTTCTTTTTCTCCTTTTCTCTCCTCGACCTTCGTTTTTTCTCTTTTTTATTGGCCCTTTCTATCTCTCAATGCTAAGCAGCCATGGCTGTGCCCAGAAAAAAAGAACAAGGAAGCAGTTCTTTTAGGTCGTGAACGTTCTCGGTATTGAAGTAGGCAACGCCGGAGAGCAAACTTATTTCGAGAATCTATCGCGGGTATGGGATCTTCGACTATAGATGGTATGCAGGATGCGGGATTATAGAGGACAAATAAATATTTCGTTTTTGCCTTTTCAGTGTTTTTCATGCAATTTTTTGAAGATAGCAGGAACTCGGATGTGATCACAACGACGCAGCGCTTTAAAGATAAGCATTCCTCCTAAAGCAATTGTGGAACAGTTCAAAAGCTATCCAAACCCTCAGAATCTTAAAATCACCGAGCACAGAAAAAATTTATGCAAACGTGTTAAAATTTCTTATAATGGATATTCGGCACTATCATTCGACAGCCGGATTCGAGTTATTCATCAAGGCCGAAGTCGAAAGTTCCATGCAGAAGCTCAGATGTGATGAGGATCACTGATGCCAGATCGAGTTAACCGAAGGCTAACGGGACTAAATTTCTAGCTAACGTTTCAAATGCCACAATCAATTCAGAAAAAATTGTTGGTATCAACTTAATCGTCCATTTCGCTACTAAAAGCTAAGAAAAATTCGGTTTATTCCTCATAATTTAAGATCCATCCTTAACCATTTTATAAAATGCACCAAGTCCTGCCAGTAAGGTTACCTGCACACCTAAACTACTGAGCCTCACTGCGGCAGACTGTAGTGTTCTAAGCAATAACGATCATTCCGTATTCTTAGATCTTTTGCCTACCGAACAAAGCCCGTTCCCAATTTGCTCGCCTTGCAGATATTTTTGTGCCTCGAGGGTGGAGCCGTCAGAAATGTTACAATACTGTGCTAACGCTCAAGTTCTCATTTCTCGTGAAACAATGATACTGAAAATTTAATGTACTCGTTAAACGCAGTGGACATTTGCGTACTTTCCACGTGATTTCATGATGGCTACAGCTGCAGTACCTTGGTCAGGGACCCGATTGTCAGAGTCCTTCACGAAGAGTCTCGAAGAAAGATAAAAAGGATAAAAGGATTAAGCTCTCAGCGTTGATCAATCCCTGAGCGATGCGCCATGCATTCGACTTTATTAGGAATCGTTGGAGGTGATTGAATGCATATCTAGCCTTTACAATGACTCGCGGTGGCTTGCCGATGTATCGAGTCAGTGCTGCTATCCTCCCAGACAAGTCTCGTACCAATTTGCCACCTTGAAAAGCTTGGTGGGCCATAGACGCAGCAATCGATTCCACGTGCGTCCCGCAGTGGCGCCTCCAACCACTGCGCCACACGCGCCCCGAAGAGAGATATGATGTATTTATTTATAATCTTATAAACTGATCTTCTCTTTAGCTGGTGCGAGGTTGGTATAAGTCTTCGTTTTCGTTGTTGTTGCTGTTGGTCGATGGCTGACGTTTCGGCGATTTCGCCTTCCTCGGAGCCGTGGTGCTACGAGTGGGACCCACCCGATGGTTAGAGTTGTCCACAAAGAGCCTAGAAGAAAGGCATGATGCTTGATGAGTTCCTAGAGCGAGCAGAATCCACTGGGTTGCTCTTGCACGAGACAGGGAAAAACGGAGGATTTACTGGCGCTAGCTCGAGTTACTGGACGATTAACGGGACTACAGATGATACAGGTGATACTAAGTAATTCGACCAGTAACCAAGAAAGTTTCAATCCTATGCCAGTCTTATGCCAGAACTCCCCAGTGAACTATGTTAATGGCTCGAGAGCAGCGAAATTCGCCACACTTTTCTTGTACAACACTTCGTTTTTATTATAAAAGATCGCCTTATACATCACTAGTTACCGGAAGCCTTAAAATCCCCAAACAATAAGCGTTCAAAAAGGGCCGCTTGCTGTGCGAATTAAAGTTAGGTGTTCAGTATATTCAGCTGTTGCGAAAGTGCTTAGCTGAGCACGTTGCGTGCTAGTTTGTCCTTTCCGGGCTTTCAACAAGATGAAACTGCTGAAACGTGGGGCAGTGTTGAATAAATCCTGTTATTGACAAGTTCCTTTCTGCTCGGAAGCAGAACGCTTACTTATTGATCAATGCTGAAGTTAATAAGAAGGCGGTTGTGGGATTCGCTGGCTTGGGAGTGTCCTTCAGTTTTCCAAGTGCCGTGGGCTAATTAATAGATTTCATATGGTGAAAACTCAACTAAAAATCAAAAAAAAAATGAAATCAACTAAACAATTTCACGAATATCCAAAAAATCTATTATGTGCGTATCTAATCATTTCATTATTTACTAATGATGTGTAATGAACTAACGGATAGAAGCAAAATTAGAAAACGATATTTGTCCTCTAACTGCCCCTATGCAGTCTGAATCTTTCCAATAGTCGAATTTCCCATAATTCGATATAATCGACGGGATATATAGGTAACAATACGGTTATTAAGATTTATTCGCTATGCAGCAAATTCATTTCGAGTTTTGGCGATGCTGATAGGACAAAAAGGCTATAGCTCTCAATATTGATCAATCCTTGGACGAAACGCTATGCATTCGACTTTATTAAGCATCGTTTGGGGCGAAGAAATGCATATCTGGCCTTTACAATGACTCGCAGTGACCTACCGATGCATCGAGTTAGCGCTGCTACCCCCACAGACAAGTCTGGCACCAGTTTGCCGACCCTGTAGGAATGGAAAGCATAGTAAACCAGAGGCGAGGGATGTAACTCATTTGTATAGCGCGATGGCTCTAACCACTGCACTAAACGCGCCCGTGTTACATTATGCTGGCAGCAAGGAAAAAAATTTGTGTTATGTAGTAGTACAAAGAGTACTTTTCATATTCTTGTTGAGCAAACACAAGGTGTTATTATTATTATTATTCTTTATTCACAAATAAGCTAACGTTTCGGCAGACTTCGCCTTCCTCAGAGCCTGGAAAGGTCAAGTTGACAGCAATCTACTTGGCCAAACGCCTCCATAACCAAACAAAGAAAGCGCTAAACCAAGATTTCAACCACAGTGAACACAACTTTGCACACGCACCGCTTTCTATGAGGCTTCCACTGAGTATGTCGAGTGGAGACTAACCGCACAGAATTCACATGGAAGCGTAACATGCCCTTCCCATCAAAATAAGCAGGTCGGAGCATGTATGTAGTATGTTCTAAGCAGGATTTTAAAGCTCGTTTAACCTTGAAAAGAAATTAAGAATAAACAAATAAATAAGTGAATACTAGATTGGCGGCGTGGTGACCGCATGCTTAGGCTATAGTATGACTCGCAATAGTCGATGAATGAAGACAGTTTTTTATTCCACCCTAGACAAGTCTGTCACAAATTTACCAGCCTCGAAAAGATGGACCGCTTAATTAGATTGATTGCGATCACCTCTATCACCTGTAGTTCCATCGATCGTCGAGTGACTCGAACGGGCGCCAGTAGATCCTCCACTCTTCCCTTTCCCTGCAAGAGTAACCCAGTGGGTTCTGTTCGGTCTAGGAACTCGTCGAGCATCATATCATTTTTCTAAGCTCTTCGTGAAAAACTCCGGCCATCGCGTCGGTGCTTTCCTGCAATACGTTTGACATCCCGAGAAATCCAGTCGCTAACGGCTCTTGTCCATCTGCTTTCCCTCATACGCATTACGTGTCCAATCCACTTTATCTTCGATTAATTGGCGTATAGAACGGCATCGTTTGCTTTTGATCATTGACTCAGGTCAGAGCTTCTGATCCCATCCCTTACTTGCGTGAAACGGGATACTGCTAGCGTCGTCCTTTCGACTGCGCGTTCGATAACGCTGAGTGATTTTTTATCCTGCTTTGGCATCGACCAGGTTTCCGATGCATACGTTAGGTTAGGAAAAACCGCTGAGTCGAAAAGGTGGGCACGGAGACGGGTGTTCTTTATTCACTTCACTACATCCTCGATTCACTTAAAAGCTTCCCAAGCCGCTCGTTTCCTTCCGATCAGCTCTGCAACTAAGTCGTTCATCACATTGATTTCCCAACCTAAATAGACATTACTGGAGCATTCGGAAATATTCGTTCCAATGAGCGTAATTGGGGCAAACGAAAAAAATCCGTTTTTCATGAACATCATTGCTGTGAGATTTAGTCGAAGACCAATCTTTCCATACGCTTTATCAAAGTCCGTAAGCATATATTCCGCCTGGCTAATGGCTGGTGTTATAAGGACGATATCATCAGATATCGCCTGGCACCTTCAGACAGGTAACGAGTGAACAGCCGAGCAAGTGTGTTTATGCGGACTGGCGGAAGGCTTTTCAGATGTTCTGATATTATCCTTTCCGGTTCTGGCGTTGTTCGATTTTTCACTGACGAAGTGGCGTGTCGGATTTCGCAAGGGAGAACCGGTGATCAAATATATCCATCTTCTTTCATTTCAAATGACGGCAGGTGGGCGTGGCTATTGAAGAGATCTGAGTAGTAATCGTGCATGATTTTCTCCATTGCCTTTCTGGACGCTGTTATTGTTCCGTCTGGGCGTCGGAGTGCAATCATCTTGGTCTCGTAATTGGCGAACCTTCGGCGGGCATTTCGAATGCTTTTCCCAGCCTCTACAGCTTCGACCATTACTGCTGCTCTTCTTTGTTTATGATCTTCTTTTATCGCCTGTCTTCATTGTTTCTCATGTTCGGACGCTAGTTCACGGTTGCCTACAGCTTGTTCGATTCCACGCTGGCGTACCAACTCGAGAGTTTCAGGAGACACACGTCTCTTGGTGACTTTCGAACTCTCAGCTTTCATGGCGCTAACGTGAAGATGTTGAATGAGCCGATCGTATTCCTAGAATTTTGACACCACAATGGCATCGGTTTGGCAAAGTCTTCTATTTACTAGGATGTGGTCTACTTCGTTATGGTAATCTCCATTGGAAGACTTCCACGTCCAGCGTTGTCGGTGGGGTTTCTGTATTTATAAGTTTTCCTGGATGGTATTGGTCGCCGTGATAAACTCAGATAATCGCTCACTCTATTCGTTCGATTCTAATCCATGGGTCCCTATGTAACGTTCTTCAGGCGTTCTTATTGGTTCAATGTTAGCGTTGAAATCTCCAGTGATGACCTTAAGGAATGCGTGGTCTTCTTTGTAGAATTTTGCCAAATCCATATAGATCGCTTCGACTTTTTCTTCATCATATTTTGATGTCCACGTAAACGACGAAGATTGCCAACGCCGGTATTGACCCACATCTTTTTAATCGTGAGCGTTCGATTCAGGTTCTATGCTGTTCGAATGTATCGATGTTCACGGACAAACTCGTGTTGACGAGAACGCCAACGCAGCCGACTCTTCTACTGTCGCATATTTCGAAGAACAGTTTCTTTTCTGTGTCATAGACAGCGTTGAATAGGGTGCGCCATCTTGTCTCGGCCAGGCCAGTCGTACCTTGTCCTTCTTGGTTGCATAAAGAAGTCTTCTATCGAGGACTAGGTTGCAAGTGTGCTTGCATTGTAAGTACAGATCGTCTCCATAATTTTTCGTGATCTAGGCAGCTTTCATTAGCTGTAAGATTTTAGCAGCTTCTCCGTTTTCGTCTCACCCAACGCTGCCAAATTGGGGGTTTTTTCGGGGTCAGCTGAATGGGGACCCCTTTTTTTAAAGGGTGCTTAGCATTTTGATGCCTACGTATAGCCTGTTGGCCTCTAAACGTTGAGGCTGGGTATAGTGACGGGTAGCTTGCCAGGCTTTCCCATAGTAGACATGGAACTTATTCGTTGGAGGCGTCTCATAACCGCCCTCCATATGCTTCCTTGTCACTTGATTGCTGGCTTCTGGCCGAATTGACTTCTAGAATACAATCCGCATAAAGCGAGAGCGCATTCACACACGCATGCATGAATACGCCTTGTTAATACAGAAAGTATGTGCCACGGTTGGCGCAGCAGAAACAGGGAGTCCATCACCTGAATCCACCTGCGTCTCAGGGAAGCAAAGGTCGCTTTTGGTCCGCGATTATCCTTCCCCTATCCGCCGCTTGGCGACGCGCCACCTAGCCTGGCGACTAACCTGCTCGAGATCCCTCACAAGAAGGGGATCCGTGGGATTGGTTGCTATGGTTGAATTGATGACCTTATGTGTACCGCAGGAAATTTTTCAGCCCATTACGTATGTCATACTGCGTTACAGTACTAGTTTCAGATGATTGAAGTGAAAGATGCGACACTTGAGTGCTAATGAAAACATTCAAGGGTTTATTTGACATCTGCTTGATTTCAATGAGGCGCACACATTCTGAATACAATAAGAAACAGGTGTCAGATCCAGCTATCTTAAAATGACTCGTTATTCACATTCTGCAACGGCAGAACATTAGAACAAAAACGAACTTCTGTGACAAATTGTGGCAATACATCCCAAGTGTTTGGACCACGTTAAATGATCTAACGTCCTTTTACTCGACCCATCTTCACAAGTACAAAACCAAGCTTAGCACATCGCGCATTTAATTTCATCTCACGCATTTGTCTTCCGCAAAGGTTTAACAACTTTGGCGTGTAGGTTTGGCTGCTGCTTGAGAATTTTCATCTTCGTTATCGATGTTGTTGGATGCCGATAAAATCGATTCTCCTTAGAATCATAGGTTAGCCGGTTAAGAGCAGTCCCACTAAGATTGCGGAAAGTGAACTGTTCCTTGACAAATATTGTACCAATTTCTGGACCACGGAAGGATGAGATATTTGGTTAAGAGTGGAGTCGAACCTGCACAGTGCTCGTAATGAGTGAGCATCATTTCCACTAGGCTATCCGCACCTAGTGATCCAAATTATTTCGAAAACATTGCAAATAGTTTTCCACAGCCTACATCACAATAAAAATACAGTTCTATGTCTTAAGAAAATAATATTCTCTACGTACAAACGTTTAGCAGTTAAGCTCAGTCATCCATTCAGCTCACATTAAGTGGTCTTAAAGTTTCTGGACATTCTCTGTCTGTGTACAGCGTGTATCACGTAGAAAAACTCGGCTAACGAGAGATAAAGCTCTCGGCGTTCATAAATCCTTGATGCGCCATGTATTCAGTTTCATTAAGCATCGTTCGGAAGTGACCGAATGCACATCTGGCCATTACAATGATGACTCGCGGAGTTTGACAGTGGAAGGAACTTGGATTGAATGAGAGCGGCGAGATAGTCATCATGAAGCCCGTTGTAAATATTCTTCTCTAGCTTGTGGAGACTGTGGATAAAGCATGTAGTGGTAAGTGATTTCCCCGATTTCCTTTTTTTGGAGTATGAACACTTCTTTTCCTGAAACGTTGGCTGGAGAGCTCATCACAACGAAAAGAGAAATCAGAAAAACAGAAATGACAAAAATTTTATTATACAAGAATGCCTAGAATGAGTAGTATTCTTAAATGTAATGGATTTACTGTATAGTGTCAACCATGTGGTGCTAAACTCTGCTTCGTTTAATTCGAATCAAATTGCCAGAAGTGCAATCGTCCGCATACCGATGATCATCAACACAAGCACAAATATATTCGTCAAATACGAATTCGGATTGAAGCCGAGCACTTTCAGAAGCTGAAATCGATCGATGCAGCAACGATAACATGTTCTGGAAATCAAATCAGTGGCCACGGATAATAGAATAATCAGAGGAGGACCATAATAACTGCATAAAGGGCAAATTAAGGATGAAGTGCTCGACATTGAGCCGTCTAGCATGTGTTCGACTCGTAGCATGATGGGTGGGCAAAAATGCATATCTGGTCTATACGTTGACTTGCGGGGCCTAGTGATCCATCAAATCAATTCCCATGGCCGACTTTCTATAAACCTCGGCATTGATTGATATTGATAATAGTTTCTCTTCAATAAGCAGACACGAGGTTGGTATTTTAGAATTTGTTAGAATACAATGACTGACGTTTCGGCGGTTTCGCCTTTCTCGGAGCCGGCTATGAGGGTCAATGTTTCCACTCTCGACCAGACATATCTGACAACCCCTGCCGTGCGCGACCAAAACAACGACATTGTGCCAACAATGCTTATTCCGTATATTTTAGTATGCACTTGTATTCCTTGTTTCTACGTATTCCTTGCAATAGATTACAGCCTAATAACGGCTAAAAGATGATTTTGTTTGTCGAACTGTGAAGTATCGAAACGGAGGTGTGGTCCGAAGTACGATGGTATGCAATGTAACACGCATCACAACAGAATTAATGCGTGAGCTAAAAAGTGCGGTCCCCAGGACTTCAAATTGAACCGAAATTGGTCACCAAGCACTAATTGTCTCAAAAGAAGCATAGAATGTATCGAAACAGATTCATTACTTATACCAGGCGATGAAATGTGGTTGTGGCGATCTGAGAATGCCTTAGGATGGCTGTCTTTCCGAGAAAAACAAATATTTATTAACGAAAAATCAGACAAATAAAAATTGCGTCCGAGTTCTGACGATTCACGAAAATTGCCTACACCATAGGAGCTAAATATTTCTTCCTCTTGACTCCCTTTTAGAGACGCCCAGAGACCTCCAAGCTCTGAGAAAATTCTATCGGGTCAGTTTTCGCTAACAGAACCTGCCTTTTTTCTAAATCATAACTTTTAAATTTTCTTGGCGTTAAGAAACCCTCAGAAGCGAAGGACACACTATTTCATGACCAGATCCGCCGGTGAAGAAGTGTTAGCAACGAATAACGCACATGGGAAAAGGCTTCTGGCGTTGATCAATCCCGAGAGATGCCTCCTTGCATTCGATTTGATTACGCATCATTAGAGGTGATTGAATGCATATTTGGACTGTACCGACTCGCGGTGGCTCATCCAGTAATGGTGCTATCCTGTCAGACAAATCTGGTAGCAATTTTCCGACTGCGGAGGGATCGAGGGCTTTGGGAGCCTAGGGTGCACGGTGAAATCAGGAACCACCGATGTGGAACCTCTGACCATTGCGCTACATACGCCTCAACAAAGGATAACAGTACTATTACATGTTGACTTTAAAATTTATTACAAGTTCATTTTTTGTTTTGGAAATGCTCCTCCAGAAATTTTTTAATCAAGATCATTTGACAGATTATAGGTGAACTTAACAGAATCAGTGACTGAATGCTTACCTGGGCTTTGCAAAAACTCGCGGTGCCCTACCGATATATTCCAGTAATGGTGCTATCCTGTCAGACAAATCTGGTAGCAATTTTCCGACTGCGGAGGGATCGAGGGCTTTGGGAGCCTAGGGTGCACGGTGAAATCAGGAACCACCGATGTGGAACCTCTGACCATTGCGCTACATACGCCTCAACAAAGGATAACAGTACTATTACATGTTGACTTTAAAATTTATTACAAGTTCATTTTTTGTTTTGGAAATGCTCCTCCAGAAATTTTTTGATCAAGATCATTTGACAGATTATAGGTGAACTTAACAGAATCGTTTTCTATAACGATGTAAATTAACTCTTTGATGCTCAGCTGACTGATTTGACAGGCTTCTAACTTTTCATTTTCAATACAAACATAATGATGCTGAGAAATTTGCAAAACTCGGAGTCTCAGGTGGGCTTTGAACCTGCGATTATCTCTTGGAGCTCACGCGTTTCCCACTGCACTACCAATGCTGTTGCATTGCAATTCGTTTAGCCATTTAATTACCCTAACGCTGCTTTCAGCAATTCCCCGAAAACGTAAATGATCTGACGAGAACAAATCAGCACTGATTCCAGTTGTGCTGAAGAATCACAATGGTTTAGCTTTTCGTTAGTGCCTATTCTTTTCGGTTAGTGTAGTGGATAACATCAAAACTCCGGAGAGATGTCGTGGGTTCGAAGCTCAACTGAGATCTCGAGTTTTGCAAATATCAAACATCATAGTAGTTGTACTTCACATATTAGCCTACCAAATAAAAATAAGGCCCCTTCATTATAAACTCGTCAAGTAGAGGTTTGCTAAAGTTGTTCCGTCTTTGTAGTTATTCGGAGATGTCAAAACTCTTGGTGGAACATCAAGAATTCTCCTACCTCTTCCCCGTTATTTGCTAAGCAAATAATAGCGTCGTAGGTGTTGTTTGATTGACTTCCTTAAAATTTCTGGAAGTTTAGCAAAAATAGTACAAGAGACCAAGATGAATGCGATAAACAACTCAGATGTTACTTTTAAGCAGAACATTTGTTGTTTAAAGATTTTTGAAACAGTCTGGATTTCGATGTTAGGGCATAAGGAAATATTGCACGGATCCAATGGTACCGTAGATGATCACTCACCTTTAATTTCATTTATTGGACGAAACAAAACAATAAGATGTGCTTCATATGAATATTTGAACCATGACAACGTAGTGAATATTTCGAAATAAATCGAAATACTTCTCACATATCAGTGAAAAATCCAGCTGCAATTCGTCAACGAAACCTTGAATTTCTACAATTTTCAACATTTCCAGTGGGAGTAATTCCAGGAATGAAAAAGAGGACAAAGCTCTCTGCGTTGTTCAATCCCTGAGGGATGCGTCGTGCACTCGACTTCATTAAGCATCGTTCTAGCCTTTAGAATGACTCGCGGTGGCCAACTGATAAATCGAGACAGTGCTGCTATCTTCCCAGACACATCTTGTACCAATTTGCCGACCCTGGAGGAATGGAGGGCTTGGTGGGCCATGGGTGCGGGGATCGATTCCACATGTGTGTCGCAGTGGTAGCATAAAAGCCAAATCAATAAGTTAGTGAGTCAGTAACAATTAATTATGGTGGGTTATTGTTTCATTCCGATCTGACTGTGCTGGAAACGGTGCTTTCCAATCGTTCTCCTCGGCTTGTCACCACGTAGCGGTTTTCCCAATGAAGCAGACGAAGGAATGGAAAGAATGAAATGGCCTTCATTCTAGAATTGGCATGAGGAAAATAGAAGTCGAAGGGAGAAGTGCTAAAAATGTGGATGGCATTTTTTCTCTGGTTGGAATGGCCTTTCTGTTTGTGCTCAGGACAGAAAAAAATTCAGTTTCATAGTTGGTAAACCCACTAATACCGACAGTCTTGGACGCTCCGCATTTATCCTACAGCTTTCTACCAGTTTTTTAAAATGTAAAAAAACCACAGTACAACTAAAATCTATTTGAAACTTCTTCGATTGACTTTAGCTCATCACTCGTCATTTATATTTGTTCCGTAAAGGAGATTATAGAAGAGTTATAACACGATGCGACTGCGAACATCCACATCGCAACAAAGACCATTTGTGAACCAAATAATACCGACAACCAAACCAAACAAAGACCATTTTTAATGAAGCTGAGATATTTGCAAAACTCTGGACCGCAGGTGTCGGTGAATATGAACGGTTAAGATTGTGATTATAACTGGGGCCTAAGCTTAACTGGGTTCATTGCCGATTTGTGCTCTCCAGATCAATCCCGCTGTTGGGTGATTGCTGATGGCAAAAGATCGATAGAACTAGCTGAGAGACAGACGAAACGAAGAACCCGCATGGTGTGGTGGTGAGCGCGTTACTCCCCGGAAAGGACAATAGCGCGTTCGTTCCCCACCATAGACACCTGCGGGCCAGAGTTTTGCAAATATCTCAGCTTCATTAAGGTGATATTTTCCATTATCATTTTATTCGTGTGACACCCACTTGTCGTGTTTTTGTCTTTCCTATGCCATTCAGGTGAGTGGAAATTGTTCCTGTGCTTATGCCAAGCTGTTCTGCATGCTCTCGAACAGTTACTTGCGTGTTTGTTTCCAGTATGCCCTCAATTCGTCGTCGTCAGGTGGCAAATCTCCCTCTGATCAACAAAGGCTGCGATCGCCTGTAGTGGTGACGACCTGGGGCAGACTTTGGCCAGGCTGTCCTCAGGATTCCAGGCAACCACAATGCCTTAACCAGCAAATCTCCGAAAAATGGAGATTGTGCTGGAGCGCTCAAAACTAGTGAGGACGGGCCGTTCAAGTATCAAGTAGGTAAGTAAAACCTTCTGCTTTCAAAATATATAATAAGCACAAATAAAACAAATTTTACTTTTAAAAAACTACGTGGGAAATTGAAACAATAAAATCGGATATTTCATATGCACGAACCTAATACACACACACCACACATACACACAAACACACACATACACACAGACATACACACATACACACATACACAAACATATATACACACACATATATATACATATACACACATACATACACACATACACACACATA
>MQTX01000455.1:8219-28653 GCA_009735665.1 Angiostrongylus cantonensis | reverse complement strand
TCTTCTTGCCATCGATAAAGTCAGGATGTAACACTTCGTAAGGCGGGTTAACAACAAAAGTGCTACGGCAAGGCTTAGAAGGGTAATTTTTGGACTCATACTATGGAAGGAGCACGATGTATCTTTCGATTTTGAGCTTAATGCTTTGTAGCAAATTTTAAGCCGAAGGAGAGCTCATTCGTAGTCATCTCTAATTCCTAATAACCTCAGCATTCGGTCACCATAATCTTATATGACTTTCACTCCATTGCCTTATTTTGCTGAAGAACTACATTCATACATTTACTTTAGCGGCCATCACACGTAAGGCAACAAAACGAATGTTGCCAACCGCCACTGTTGCATACAGCTCGATTCGGATGGAAATCTCGGCTACGGCCTAAGTGTTTGCGATCTTCTTCCTCACTGGCTTAGTAAATGCTCCTCGAGCGTGATTTGTCCTTTAATGCGGAAATGGCCATAATTGAGCGCTTTGCAAACGTTCATGCACACTGTCGACGGCGTTTTAGAGAAAGCTTTGCTACTCTAGGAGTCGGATCATGGCAGCACTTCAGAGAGTCGTGTTATGGTAGGAAGGTCCTCTCGATTGGTGAACCAGTTGCTCATGGCCAATGGAATAGGCCGAATTCATCTAGAGGGCGGTTTTATATAAATACCTGAACCATTCTATATAACCATGATTTTGAAACAATGTATGGAGCACTATATTTTTCGTATCACCTACATTTTTAAACAATAACTATCCTAAAATGCAAAAGTTTAAGTTTAAAATGTTTTTACTACTTGCGTGAGAGTGAAATACGCTCTTCAAGCGAAATCGCTGGACTGATATGATCTATTTCAAATTCCTCTCGATTGGTGAACCAGTTGCTCATGGCCAATGGAATAGGCCGAATTCATCTAGAGGGCGGTTTTATATAAATACCTGAACCATTCTATATAACCATGATTTTGAAACAATGTATGGAGCACTATATTTTTCGTATCACCTACATTTTTAAACAATAACTATCCTAAAATGCAAAAGTTTAAGTTTAAAATGTTTTTACTACTTGCTTGAGAGTGAAATACGCTCCTCAAGCGAAATCGCTGGACTGATATGATCTATTTCAAATTTGGATTCAGTGGAGGCTCTAGGTTTGCGTACTGCTCTCGTATATAGAAAGTTGAGTGTTTCAGGCATCAACTCCCATAACTTCATTAACTCTATCAATTCCAAACCTTTGTTGTTATTATTCACTATTTTCTTGTGATAGCACTCTGGGACATTTTTGTCATCAGTTCGGTGAATGGTTTTTTAAGTGGAAAGAATCTAGTTTCTGTCATTCCCCGTCAGTTAACCAAAGTGACGTTGCCGATTAGAAGAAAATATTGTAAACAGAAGGTGTCCTGAGCTGAATGAAGAATAAAGTAACACCTCGTGTTTTTTCAAGAAGAACATGGAGAACTATTTGAACAGTGCCGAGGTGAATAGAATGTTGGTTTTGGGAACTACTGCAAGTCGATGTTAATATCACAACGTTGCTGAAATATTTAGATGTTTACTGCCTGCTCTCCTTAATGGCAGTAATCGATACAACTAGCTGAGAGAGACGAAACGAAGGATTCGAATGGTGTGGTGGTGAGCGCGTTACTCCCCGGAAAGGGCAATAGTGCGCTCGATCCCAACCGCTGACACCTGCAGTCCGGAGTTTTGCAAATATCTCAGCATCGTTAAAGTTGCTCTGGTGAACGGTGGAAAGCGAACGCTGTGTTACCCTCTCCGAGGGCTAACTCGTCCACTACCACACCATGTGGTCATCTGCAGTCCGGAGGTTTGCAAAAATTCCAGCAACGTTGTGATTGTGTTTCTTAATATCCTACCTTCACAGTCGTCTCTTTCAGCGATTTCGCTTGAAGTGCGTATTTCATCGTCACTCAAGCAGTAAGAACTTTTAGACTTGAACTTTTGCATTATAGGATGGTTACTGTTTAAAAATGTGGGTGATACGGGAAATAAAGTGCTCCATGCATTGTTTCCAGCTCATGGTTATTTGGAATGCTTCAGATATTTATGTGAAACAGCTCTCTAGATGAATTCGGCATATTCCATCGCCCATGAACAATTGTTTCACTAATCGAGAGGTTTTTGCTACCATAACACGACTGTCTGAGGTGCTACCATGATCCGAATCCTAGGGTAGCAAAGATTTCTCTATCCAAAAACGCCGTCAATAGTATGCATGGAAGATTGCAAAGTGACCAATTATGGCCATTTCCGTATTAAAGGACAAACCACGCTCGAGGAACATTCACTAAACCAGTGAAGAAGAAGATCGCAAGCATTTAGACCGCAGCCGAGTTTTTCATTCGAATCGAGCTGTTTGCAATAGTGGCGGTTGGCAACATTCGTTTTGTTGCCTTCCGTGTGAAGGCCGCTCAACTATGAATGTAGTTCTTCAGCAAAATAAGACAATGGAGTGAAAGTGATGCATGGTTATGGTGACTGAATGCTGAAGTTACTAGCGAAAATTTGGAGATGACTGTGAAAGGGCGCCCATCCGGTTTAAAATTTGCTGGAGCGCATTAAGCTCAAATCGAAAGATCCATTGTGCTCCTTCCTTAGTATGACTCCAAAAATTACCCTTCTGAGCCTTGTTGTAGCTCTTTTGTTGTTAACTCGCTTTAGAAAATGTTACATTATGCCTTTATCGATGGCAAGAAGAATGCCAGAAATCAAACAACTGTGAATTAAGTGCTTTGGTTAAGAAATTCAGTTTGTCTCCTAGCAGACCATAGCGTCATTCGATTGTAACGAACAGGCAGCAATCAGTTGATTATTCGCGTTATTGGAGAAAAAACAAAGCACGCCTGAGAAAGAAGAAACTTTATTAGAATGACCACATATGATCGACACTGATGAATAAATTATAAGTGAAACAAACAAAATAATTCAACGCAAAGTCATTCTACTTCTCACAAACTTGCTTGAATCACCATGCTTTACTTCTTCCCAAGAAGTGCTGCAAGCAATCCCCCAGCCGCTGCTCCTGTTAAGGCACTTTGCCACGTGCCTGTAAACAATTAGAGAAATAAATGGTAAAAATCGTATTTGAAGATTAATATGACCAACCTTGTGTAGTTTGAGGAGGGCGGGTGCCAAAAGCGTTGCTGAGCCAGCTACTTAGGCCATTTCCTAGGGTGGCCAATGGATTGGTGAAATTGAAGCCTCTGAATGGATTAGAAGCATTTCCGAAGCCACCGTATGGATTAAAACCGCCGTATGGATTAAAACCGCCGTATGGATTAAAACTGCCATATGGATTAAAGCCGCCGTATGGATTAAAACCGCCGCTTGGATTAAAACCGCCGAATGGATTGTAAGGGCCGAATGGGTTAAATCCGGGGCCTTGAGGTAGAAAAGGGCCGTAAAGCTGGCCATCTATTTGGACGATGAACAACACAAACAGAGCAATTAATGAGGGAAGACGCTTCATCATTACAAATCGACTGCTTTATAAGTTGTCTCTTTCATGATGATGAGTGGTATATAAACTTGTAAGGCGGAGCTTCGTTTTTCCAAAAAAAAGGATGAATGAATCAGGTGTTCTCCCATTCGTCATCGAAACGAATACTACTTTGAAATGTTAGTTTTTTATTTTACCGCCTATTGCAATTTTCACAGCAGTCTACTATGCGAGACCCAACCGCAATGATGCTGAGATATTTGCAAAACTCGAAACTGCAGGTGTTTGAGGTAGAGAGCGAATGCACTATTATTCTTTCCGGGGAATAACACGTTCACCAACGCACCATGAGGGCGCTTCGTTTAGTCTGTCTTTCAGCTAGTTCTATCGATCAAGCCGTCAACAATCACCAGTTAGCGGGTCTGACTTTGAATACTTTGGAAGTGTGCTAAATTAGGCATGAAAATCGTTTGAGTCTCATATGAATTTATCCTGTGCCATGCAAAGCACACCGTGCACTATCGAAAATAATATCGCCCTCTTGAATTTCTCACATGGCCTCTTTTAAAAAGCATTGTGTGGATTCCAGCATTTCTTTCTTTGAAACAGTTTCTTGGCTTCCACCATCCACCATGATAGAAGTTTTATAAAGAAGACCTCATTCTCTTTGTAATGATCATTGTAGATTTCGGTGGCATCTCGTAATTCCAAAAAGCCAACTTTTAACGTTTGACGTGGGAGTCTCCTAAAGGACAGCACCACAAGGAGTGACACCATGTTATATGAAAGGAAGAATTTCCCTATTCAAAATCGCTGTTGTTGCAAACGGTGGTGTTTTTGATGTGGCTGCAACAATCGTGGTGCAAATGTCATGGAGGTCAACACTAAAACTCTTGAAGCGCTCAGGTTAGATTTAAAAAAACCCAAACACGAATTAAAAAGGTGAGCGTCTTATCATCACATCGCCATCACACATGACCTGGCGCCTTTCTTTTCGTCTATCTTTAGATCTGGTTGAGTTTTGCTCATCAGGCCACATGAAGCACACAAAGGTAGTCCATCAAAACAGAAACGGTGAGTTGTTTATTGAATAGATTGCCATTTATTTGTGCATTATCTCTTCACTAATATCAACGAGAATCCATCCAATTGAATGAAAACGGCGCCATAAAGCATGTCCAAGCTCTGAGGAAAGGGAAGGCCTCGCAAACGAAAACCCATCGAATCACGACGGCTTATAACAATCTCGCGTGAATTCACTATTAATGGCGAGATTTGCTGAACGTTGCTCCATCAAGCTCCTATTTAATTTCTTTAAGTTGTTCCCAAATTCCTGACTATAAAATAAAGCCTCTTCGCATATTCTAATGGTATGCACTAATGCTTACTTAGTTGGATACTTGGAAAGTCCGTCCTAACCGATTGTGGGGTCCCAACATAATCTCCAATTTTCAGGAGCTCTGCTGTTTTAGCCACTGTAGTTACCTAGAGTCCTGAGGTTAGCGTGGTCAAAGTTAGTCCTCTGGTCGTCACTACCTCAGGCAGTCAGAGCATTTGTGGATGAAAAGGAATGCACCAATGATATCACCAAAAAATGAAATCCACTATCCGCTGTTGAACGGCAACATTGAAGAGTTCGTCGCAATAAAATAAGGATTAGGAGGGTCCGCAGGCTAGATGGGGTGTTTATTTTTCCATGATTACAAGGTGAACTAAGACACTGTAGACGAATAAAGATGTAGTTTAATAAACCACTCAATAACTTTCGAATGCAGACGAGAAGAAAGAAATTAAATAGCTGTTGTCGTCGAACCAATCTCTGAACTCTGGTTGGCATGTGCCTCAACTCGCATTGGATTGCTCAGGTACGCTTGACATTCCGTGTAGGATCATAAAACCAGTCCAACCAGAAACTGATGCACATATACCAAAGACATCGTTTTAAGTAAACGACATTGATAAACTAACTCTCAGCTGAAAGGAAGTTAACACATTCTGGTCGTCACTACCTCAGGCAGTCAGAGCATTTGTGGATGAAAAGGAATGCACCAATGATATCACCAAAAAATGAAATCCACTATCCGCTGTTGAACGGCAACATTGAAGAGTTCGTCGCAATAAAATAAGGATTAGGAGGGTCCGCAGGCTAGATGGGGTGTTTATTTTTCCATGATTACAAGGTGAACTAAGACACTGTAGACGAATAAAGATGTAGTTTAATAAACCACTCAATAACTTTCGAATGCAGACGAGAAGAAAGAAATTAAATAGCTGTTGTCGTCGAACCAATCTCTGAACTCTGGTTGGCATGTGCCTCAACTCGCATTGGATTGCTCAGGTACGCTTGACATTCCGTGTAGGATCATAAAACCAGTCCAACCAGAAACTGATGCACATATACCAAAGACATCGTTTTAAGTAAACGACATTGATAAACTAACTCTCAGCTGAAAGGAAGTTAACACATTAACGCTCAGGTCCATTGCATCTTTGGCATAACTTCTCTGCAAGGCGGCTTATATTGCTCACGAGTCCCTAGCTATGCACGTTAGGACAGATTCGTCAATACATACGAAATTTCTGGACCTGTACATTCTACTTCATTTTGTGTTGATAAGCTATAATTCGCTCGATTTTATACAACCTATCTTATCAACCAAAACTTGTAGGGAACAGAGGGTTCGCCGACGGTTTTATAAATAAACCTGTGTGTCATAATAGAGGCTCCAGCAAGATCAATTTCACAACCAGCACTTCAACCCCGATGATCTTTCTGGTGCTGCAATTGAGCAGCTCATATCTTAAGAAAAAAAAACTAACAAATATCCTCATTTCGTCGACGCTTTTCGCTTTCCATGACACAACCTTCCAAGAAATATATTCGTTGGTTTCGTTCATCGTCAACTCCAAATGTCGCCGTAAATGAGTTACATAAATATGTCAACTACGTTCACGAAGGCACAATTGTCTACCCACTCCAGATTTCCTGTCGCCGATGCTCGTAAGGCACGTTGCTACATCCCACCGCCGAATTGGTCACCAATTCTTTCAATGTCACCAGATGAAAATCTTGTACCTAACACTTGCTTTTTTCAAATCCTCCGACTTTTTCAGCTTTTTTGTGTTCACCCTTGATGAGGAGAAGTCTATTGAGGTCGTAATTTATATTTTCGGCGCTCTAATATGTCTCTAGACTATTAAATAATTCTTGACCATCAAATTTAATGCAACAGCACAGACAAGGATACTGCAAGGAGTGGAGTTGACAGAATCATGAAAGAAATGTGTGAAAAAGCGATAGGAGAAAGTGGAAGAAGAGATTGACGAAGGTCACCCAGGTATCAACATTCATACGTGCTTGGAGGCAGTTAGACTTCTTAACAAGCATTTTGAAATAAGAAACAGCAGTGAGAATCCAGAAAACTTGTCAATAAAGTGTGCCTTTTCTTTAGTTTTGCCACGACGAAAAATTTACTTTTTCGAATGTTTAATTTTGCAACAAACCTGAAGTGAAGGTCACACTTTTCCTTGTGTGGACAAATAAAGTTCAACTTTTTCGAAAGTAAGGCACTTTGCCTTCATCGCAAACTGACTGCAATGACGGCTCTTGATTATGGTATTAGATAACAAGCAAGATTCATTGAAATATAATCAGCGTAGGCTGCAAAACGCCTCCATATGCTGGCTGCAATGTGACTCTGGCTGGTGAACAACGGTAAAACACGGCATGTAGCTGTATATTATCGTTAACTGATACTTTATGCTTGCTTGAATAGCCCGTCCTCACTGGTTGTGCGGCACCACTTTTATTTCCACTTTTCCGGAGATTTGCTGGTCAAGTCACTGTGGTTACCTGAATTGCTGGGGTCAGCCTAGCCAAAGTCTGCCTCAGGTCTTCACCACCACAGGCTGCCGCAGTTCTTGTGGACCAGAGAGAGATTTGCAACTGTGTGACTAATTTGAGACCAGGACGGTGGTGGATCTTGGTAGTGGTTAATTCTTTGCTAGGCTTCCTGATGGAAACGCCGGACTCCTCGTCAGCTTGGGAGATCCTACCAGGGCAACGACTTTCCCCTATACATCGCAGCAAGACCACCAAGCCAGGAACACCTCTCGGTCACGATGAGGCGGTTAACCGTAGAGAGGATTATTATGCTGCCAGATGTACAAGCTTAATATTGTCCTAAAGCTCCGTCTTGTTCCCAATCACCTCTAGTTTTTAAAAATTTATAGTTTTTGGTCGAAACAACCAGCATTGATTTCTAAACTGGTTTCGACATCTATTCTTTTGCCTGTAGGAGATAAACAATAGTAGCAAAGGTATTATTACTGCGCTACTGGTTACATGAGACATGTCAAAGACGTTTAAACATATCACACGTGACCACTAATGGAAATGACTAACACAGTCTCATATCAATCGGTTGTGGTTCAACATTCCGAGAATATTCAATGAGAATCGCTAAACAATTAGTTAAATACGTGCGAGCCTTCCACTATGAGCCTGATTATAAAATTCACTTCTTTACATCACAAATTTAGAGAGAAACCTAGTGGAAAAAATCTTGAAAGCAACACGAGCCAATAGGGATGTTCTCGCTACGGTCAAGTATTTCGATGGTTGACAGGAAAAAAGATGTAGCTGGGCGAAAGTGAAAGAAAGAAAGACGACAAGCAAGGCAAATCATCTGGTTGGTAGACACAAAAACTTACAAGCTCAATAATTTGAAAAAAAAAATTTCTGTCGAAACTTGACATTTTTTTGTAGTAATGTAAGTAATGTAATTTTACTTCCACAAGAACGTCGACGCTTATGGCTATTTCTCACTGCACGGTCTGAAGAAATAGAGCCAGCGGCCGAATGCTTCCCAACCACCGCTTATGATGTAGGTGGATGACGATAGGTGTCATACCAAGACCAACCGCACAAGGAGACTCTCCACTTTTACTTGCGTTATCTACCTTTCTTCTCAGTTTTTCCCAACTACATTAATTGGTTCATTTTCCACAATTTTGACATCCTCAAACAATGATAATATTATTAGGCAAAAGTAATCTCATTGGCTTGGCTAGTGTATATACTTGTATAAAAAACCTAACTTGCCAGTAGTAGTATACCTATGGAAAATTTTCTAAAACACTGAAAAATTTATTGGCGATAGGAACTCGGAGCAGAACCTAACTTGCCAGTAGTAGTCTGTCACCCGGTTTTGCTTAGTTCGAGTCTCTCGAATGAAACTTTTTTCAGTCATATTTCGCCTTCCACGAAATCATATGTTATTCGTCAAAGAATGGTGCAAACTTGATTCTGTTTTGCTCACAAATAAAAACATTTATGGAACTGGAATTAAGAGCATTTCGAGGCGATATTTTTGCTGAATCACATTACGAATCAAGTCACCGTGTATGCCATTGTCACTGAGTTAGGGGATGTCTTCAGAACCAGTTGATGTGATATATGGGATGCCACGAGGCAAATGCAGAGCCATGCTTTAGCCGCACTGTGATCACGTTAGTCGAGTGATCTCACTCGAAATGAGGGAAGCACCGAACGACGGAACTCCTCCTAGAATCGAAAATTGCATCTTAGAGTAATTATTATTTTAAAAGTAGGCAACACTTTCTTCTAGGGACTCATTTGTTTCAATTACACGTTTCTGTGCAACGGTCCGCTCTTTCATTTAGAATATGTCTACAAATGGATTCGCCTTGCGACAGCGTTCTTGAGCAACTGGTCAGAAAATCGAAAGTTTTTGCAGCCGTCGCAGCGTTTGCTAAGATGACGAAATAATCCGAGTCGTAAAGCAGTGGGCCTCTCTCCCCTTTACGAAGGCCTGTCTCTTTATTAGATGATGAAACTTGGCCACAATTTCGCAGTTACTCGTGGATTCTACTAATTATCGCACTCGACTTGCATCCAACAAAGCAGCTGCAGAGAGAATTTTGCAACTCTTGAAGCGACAGCCGATTCATGCACCGAGTCTGAACATCTCGAACGATGGCGGTTGCAAGAACTCCTATTAAACTCGCGCAACCTGCTGTCTTAGGTAGGATATACCGATGAATCGTTGTTGAGGTTACCAGAGAGAAATTAAAGTTAACTGTTAAACGATGCTTCTTCCAGCTATAAAAAAACTGGAAATACATGGAGCTAAAACAAATATGACTATCTGCTTGCTCTATGAACATCAGGGCTCTTTAAATGGATTTGCATACGCTCAGTTACCTTGTTAGTTTGACTGCATAGATTATCTCTCCGCGTACGGTTACAGATTTTTCGCAGCTATTTCATCCACCACGGGTAATGACGCATATCAACTCTATCATTTGTAAAAAAAAGGACAAGGTACATTTAAATAGCTAAGCTTGCACGAGGTTGATAAACAGATTTATTCGACTAACGTTTCAATGCCTTCGCCTTAATCAGAGACAATGATTCGAGTCGCTGGTCTACAGTTGTTCGTCTTCTCGATGTGGCGTCCTCGTAGGTAAACAGTTAAAGAAATGTACGCTAAATATGTAAAATAAATCTAACGAAACTCGCTTTGATCACGACTATTCCACCAGTCTCTAACCCAGTCGCTGACGGTGTTGTACACGGAGCTCAAGCCATTGTATAGATTAGATGGCAGGTTGAATGCACTATTGTAATTACCGCCTAAATAGCCGCCTTGGTCGGTGTATTGCGCTTCGGTTTCAACAGTTAGCAACACAAAAACAGCGAGGAGTACAAGGACGTAGTTCATCTTCTGAATTCAAACCGTGCATTGGCTCTTGTATGGTCCCCGTCATCCACGAAGATTATTGCGTTTCCGTGTAGGTTCGGCTGCTGCTTGACAAATTTCAGCCTTTTAAAAAAAGTCATTGAATTTTTAGTTAAGTCCATCATCGACAGGATTCTGAAATAACCGTGATGGAGCGTTCCAGATGTTCAGGAGAAGTGAGCCGATTCCAAACAAGTTGTTAGTTTGACTGCATAGATTATCTCTCCGCGTACGGTTACAGATTTTTCGCAGCTATTTCATCCACCACGGGTAATGACGCATATCAACTCTATCATTTGTAAAAAAAAGGACAAGGTACATTTAAATAGCTAAGCTTGCACGAGGTTGATAAACAGATTTATTCGACTAACGTTTCAATGCCTTCGCCTTAATCAGAGACAATGATTCGAGTCGCTGGTCTACAGTTGTTCGTCTTCTCGATGTGGCGTCCTCGTAGGTAAACAGTTAAAGAAATGTACGCTAAATAGGTAAAATAAATTTAACGAAACTCGCTTTGAACACGATTATTCCACCAGTCTCTAACCCATCCGCTGGCGGTGTTGTACGCGGAGCTCAAGCCGTTGTATAGATTAGATGGCAGGTTGAATGCACTATTGTAATTACCGCCTAAATAGCCGCCTTGGCCGGTGTATTGCGCTTCGGTTTCAACAGTTAGCAACACAAAAACAACGAGTATTACAAGGACGTAGTTCATCTTCTGAATTCAAACCGTGCATTGGCTCTTGTATGGTCCCCGTCATCCACGAAGATTATTGCGTTTCCGTGTAGGTTCGGCTGCTGCTTGACAAATTTCAGCCTTTTAAAAAAAGTCATTGAATTTTTAGTTAAGTCCATCATCGACAGGATTCTGAAATAACCGTGATGGAGCGTTCCAGATGTTCAGGAGAAGTGAGCCGATTCCAAACAAGTCTGGTATTAATTCCCTGGTACGAGAAAAAATGGAAACACAGTCAATTGTATGGCGGGATTGAACCAGAGCTTTGGGTGTATTGGATCATTTTCATTGCATCACCAGCGATCATTTCAACGCTATGTTTTACGCATCTCAGCTTTTCGCTTGTACTGCCTGCAATCCACGAATCACCAACTGCGTTAGGCTGACATCAGTGAAATATCCTTTCTACACCGTAATGGGCCATTGCTGCTCGATGGACATCGCGTGTTCAACACACACAAGGCATCACTTGGCTACTATAATTTTTCATTTTGCTGGCCTCGTACTAAAAGTTGCTTGTTGGTCTCTGACTTTGTTTAGACTGCTCTTTGAAGGGCTTGTAGATGGAGCTGGCAACCTACCATCTGTCTTCGGCGACGATGCTAGGTGGATGGACCTCCGCTGTAGAGCGTCGCAGTTGCGCACAAAGATGAATGTTCCAGCCTCGATGAGGTAGGGACATTCTAAAGCGGTAAATATCAATCCATAAACAACTAAACTTTGCTTATCGATGTAAGAACTTTTCGAATCTACAAATTTCCTTGTTTGATGTATTCGATTTTTTGTACGTGCAAGATTGGAATCGCCTAAAAATTGTCGAGGGTTATGTTTATTTCGTTTCCATCTAAACAGCAGAATCATGCTCTAAATAACGACATTAGAATAAAAATATTGAATTAATTTTGCGGATTTTTTGTGGCAATGTTTTTATGATAACGCGACCAAAACTTTTCTAAGGGTGTCTGAGAATAACTCATCTTTACTTGTTAACAACACACGGATGGTCCAACGGCTTGGCACTGAGGAAGGCGATGTCGCCTTTACGTCAGCAATTCAGCAAAGACAACAGCAACATTAGGAACACCTATACCAACCTCGCATCGGCTAAAAAAACAAGTCGTAAGAACATATATGCCGATATACATATAATAGAATTTTTTAAAATTTCTGAAAAATAAACCGTAGTCAAAAACTATAATCAAATGTAGGCTTTGTCCTTCTCTGAACTTGTGAGAGAGCTGTTTAACCCATTTTCAGCTTTTCAACAATGTGCATCGCAGGTTTTAGCACACTGGAGAGAGGTCTTCTTTCACTAAGTTTTCCAAGACGGAAACTATTTCCGCAATGGCGCGTGATCTGATTATTGATCAGCCGACGAAAGATGACAACCTGGTAGATCCACACCCGAATCCTACCCATGCATTACCAAACACCATAGGTGGTGTAATGAAACTGGACTGAATAATTACAAATCGAAAATGTTTATTTAATTGATCCTTTAGACGATCTATCTCTATTTTTCAAAAAATGGACGCACATTCAAACAAGCCTTTCGAATAACGAGTGGAACAGTTGAAGCTTTTCCCCTGAATTCAAACTAAATAAGTTTTCAAAATGTTGACCTTACAAGATATTGATAAGCATATTTATTCGCCTAACGTTTTTGAGAAACACTTATACCAACCTCGCATCGGCTAAAAAAAGCAAGTGGTAAGAACATATATGCCGATATGCATATAATAGAATTTTTTAAAATTTCTGAAAATTAAACCGTAGTCAAAAACTATAATCAAATGTAGGCTTTGTCCTTCTCTGAACTTGTGAGAGAGCTGTTTAACCCATTTTCGGTTTTTCAACAAAGTGCATCGCAGGTTATACACTAGTTACACTAGGTTATACACTTAGTACACTGGAGAGAGGTCTTCTGCCACTAAGTTTTCCAAGACGGGAACTTTCTCAGCAATGGCGCGTGATCTGATGATTGGTCAGCCGACAAAAGATGACAACCGCACCCGAATGCTAAAAGGGCATCACCAAATACCATAGGTGGCATAATGAAGCTGGACTGAATAATTGCAAACCGAAGAGTGTTTATTTCATTAATCTTTTAGACGATTTATCTCTGTTTTTCAAAAAATGGACGCACATTCAAACAAGCCTTTCGAATAACGAGTGGAACAGTAGAAGCTTTTCTTCTCAATTCAAACTAAATAAGTTTTCAAAATGTTAAGCCTATGCGACATTAATAAGCAGATTTATTTGCTCAAAGTTTTTTCGTCTTTCTCTTTACCAGAGAAACTGATCGGAGTCGGTGGCCCACAGTTGTTTGTCTCCTAGCTGGGAATATAATATATACAACGGGTTTTGCTATGCGCTTAACACCGTCACCGAGTTTGCTAGAAACTGGTGGAATAGTCGTAATTAAAGCTGGTTACGCTATTTTTTGGTTTAGATTCTTAGTACATATTTGTCTGATTGTTTGCGGCCTCGTGGACAAGTGGTTTAACAGGAACAGTAGCTAGAGGACTGCTTTCAGCCCTTCTTGAGAGGTGGAGCAGAGTGATTCAAACAAATCTACAAGTATAACAATCATACGCCTAAGAGATCATACGCTTAGTTATTTCACATGTTTTCTTTATCATATGATCAATATTTGTTGCATGTGATTACTGTAACAATCTTCTTTCATATACTCCGACATAGAGAATTTTTCCAACAATTCGCATCACTAAGTGCAGACCGGTCGTTGTTATTCGTAGTCGCCATAGTCCCGAAAACAAAGTGAATTCTTTAAATACTGTGCCCTCTTGACGTTTGTTTAATTGGCATTCTAAAAAACACAAATCATTGTCAATGAATAGTCGCATCAAGAACAACCGTCCTGTGTGAAGAGCATTTCCAGGTAGTCATGCCTCATTCGTGTGACGTTCCATTGACAGAAGATCTGTCTCGGTACGACCACGAGGACACCACATCGAGAAGACGAGCAACTATTGACCATCGATTAGAATCATTGACTCTGATGAAGACGAAGACGTTGACACGTTAGACGAATAAATCTGCTCACAAACCTCGTGTAAGCTCTACATTTTGAGCACATGTTGATTATTTTGCTACCGGAGTTAAATGACGGGAGGTTTCAAATTATGCTGTTCATAAATCAATGCAGGATTTCAAACCTACATCTTAGGGTGCACCATCTTGCTTTGGAGCTGACTTTATTTATCGGAATTGAAACCGTTAAAATCTGCATATTTTTTGCTAACAAAAAGCAATTTATACTGGTTTATGTCTAATTATTTGTTAGTTTCTGGTACTTAAACATCCAGACTTCTAGGGCTGTGAAGTCGTTGAAGGCAGTTATGACCTCGCCTTTGCATCGAAAACATCTCTCGCAAGCGACAGGTATGGAGAGTATCGCATCACTAAGTGCAGACCGGTCGTTGTTATTCGTAGTCGCCATAGTCCCGAAAACAAAGTGAATTCTTTAAATACTGTGCCCTCTTGACGTTTGTTTAATTGGCATTCTAAAAAACACAAATCATTGTCAATGAATAGTCGCATCAAGAACAACCGTCCTGTGTGAAGAGCATTTCCAGGTAGTCATGCCTCATTCGTGTGACGTTCCATTGACAGAAGATCTGTCTCGGTACGACCACGAGGACACCACATCGAGAAGACGAGCAACTATTGACCATCGATTAGAATCATTGACTCTGATGAAGACGAAGACGTTGACACGTTAGACGAATAAATCTGCTCACAAACCTCGTGTAAGCTCTACATTTTGAGCACATGTTGATTATTTTGCTACCGGAGTTAAATGACGGGAGGTTTCAAATTATGCTGTTCATAAATCAATGCAGGATTTCAAACCTACATCTTAGGGTGCACCATCTTGCTTTGGAGCTGACTTTATTTATCGGAATTGAAACCGTTAAAATCTGCATATTTTTTGCTAACAAAAAGCAATTTATACTGGTTTATGTCTAATTATTTGTTAGTTTCTGGTACTTAAACATCCAGACTTCTAGGGCTGTGAAGTCGTTGAAGGCAGTTATGACCTCGCCTTTGCATCGAAAACATCTCTCGCAAGCGACAGGTCTGGAGAGTGCGGGGAACCTAGCAAAGGTTCGTAGCATAGCTCGTTCTACTTACTCATAGTCAGCGGTGCGAAGTTTTGTCAATTCGCACAGCATCCTTTAATTAAGGTTTTCCGACTTTCCAACCTCATTCAAATGCTTTGAAAACGGTGGAGGGGCACCTCCACGTCGCCCCACAAGTTCTTAGAACAGATGGGCATGTATCATGTGCTTAAAGTAAACCTTTCAATTAACCATTTGTTGAAAGACGACCGCTGCTTTCCTAATCTCCAAGATTCAGTTTGACACCATGAAATTTTTGAAATCAATATGGCGTTGTACATTTATCAGAATTTCCTTGGGCCCATACCTGTTTTAAGGTTTGGGGTGTTTCCAATACATGGCTCAACCCTCATGGAATGATCAACGTTGAGATCATTATATCCTTTTTTGTCCTAGCGTTTAAATCCATCAAAACACAATTTGTACCCAATTTAAATTATGGTGAGTAAAATGCATAGAAACTGTATGCACTAATAAAAGTAAATTGCCGCTAAAAAGCGCGGAAAAACTAAAATGCAAATCCAGCAATGGTATTCGAACAACTGCATAGTTGAACACACAAAAAAGCGATTGATATGTACATTTCATAGACTCATATTGAAACGAAATGAGAATGTACATTTCTTGGCTGCGTGTTGCGCAGTGGGCGCGTGTGACGCAGTGGTTGGAGGCGCTACTGTGGCGCGCACGTGAAATGCGCCCGTGCCCCAAAAAGCCTTCTATCCCTCCGGGGTCGGGAAATTGGTACCAGACTTGTCTGGGAGGATAGCAGCACTGGCTCGATTCATCGGCAAACCGCGGTAAGTCATTGTCATCTCCAACGGTACTTAATGCAGTCGAATGCATGGCGCATCCCTCAGGAGATGATCAACGCCGAGAGCATTATCCTTTATCCTTTATGAACATCTCATAGACTCATCTTAAAACGAGATGAAAGAAAAAGTTTGTTCGAGACAGCTGCTGTCGAAAAACTCTGTTAGGTGTATCCCGGCTAAGCGGAAGAAAGCTTGTGTAAGCTTTCGTAGTGCTGTGCTAAAGTAACACTTCGGCAATGCAACTAGAAGCATACTGTTTCCAATAAACTTGAATTGAACAAGAACCAGATGATGCCGTCGTTTTTTTGAGGCTAGTTTCAACTTCTTTTCTGCCGTTATCCAGCAAGAATTGTTAAGAAAAAAGTCCGATTTCACAGACCTGGTGTTCCGAAAAAGAATCTGTGCCTTCAGATATCTCGTAGCCTTAAAACCTTCGCCAATAAACGAAACGTATCTAAAAGCTTATGCTCAAAGCATGCTCTTTATGCTTATAAGAACTACAAAAAGAGAAGCGATATGCGACTTCAATACCAGGCCGGTGGTGGATACTGGTATTGGTTCGCTCTCAGCTGGGCTCCCTTATGGAAGCGCTGGACTCGTTTTCCGCTTGGGAGACACTGCCAGGTAGATGATTCACCCTGCTGTTCATCCCTACACCAAGGAACAAGTCCCAACTACGATGAGGCGGCTAAACCGTTGGCAGCTAATTGCACATAATGATTTAGAAACCCATAGTCCGAACTTCTGTTAAGCAACAATTTTTTAGCAGTTAGTTGGAATTCAATTTGGAGCAGTATAGCTGCCCATCTCAGCATTTCAGCAGGTTACGGTCGTTGATTTAGGTGATAGACTACTTCAATCTTGAACCCGCATCCACCTCTTATTGCTTCGATCTGCAACCGTTTACTTAGAGTCTCATGAATATACCACCGCTCGCCGTCGCTGTCCATCGTAACCACCAAAAAGTTTTACTTTGTGTGAGGTTTCAACTGAGAGCGCGTTTAATGAAATTCCTCAAATGTGCTTTGAAAAACACATAAAATGTGCTTCGAGGTCGTTAAATGAGCGCGCTCTTTATGAAATTCTACAGAAACATCAGACTTGCACTTAAATGCAGCTTCCGAAGCAAAAATCATGAAACACCTCAAATGTGCTTAAAAAACACATAAAATGTGCTTTGAAGACGTTAAATGAGCTCCTTCTTTCCGAAATTCTGCAAAAACATCAGATTTGCGATGAAACTGCCGTTTTTGAGGTTAAATTCATGAAACACTTCAACTGTGCGGCGAAGATGTTAAATGAACGCATTCTCTGCGAAATGCTGCAGAAACATCTGATTTCCGATGAAACTGCCGTTTCCGAGGCTAAATTCATGAAACAATTCAATTGTGGGACGAAGTCGTTAAATGAGCGCGTTCTTTGCGAAATTCTGCAGAAACATCAGATTTGCGATGAAACTGCCGTTTCCGAGGCTAAATCCACGAAACACTTTAATTGTGCATGGAAGACGCAAAATGAGCGCGTTCCTTGCGAAATGCTGCAGAAACATCAGATTTGCGCTGAAACTGTCGTTTTCGAAGCAAAATTTATGAAACACTTCAATTGTGCGACGAAGTCGTTAAATGAGCGCGTTCTCTGCGAAATGCCGCCGAAACATCTGCTTTCCGATGAAACTGTCGTTTTCGAGACTAAATTCATGAAGCACTCAGTTGTGCGACGAAGTCGTTAAATGAGCGCGTTCTCTGCGAAATGCCGCCGAAACATCTGCTTTCCGATGAAACTGTCGTTTTCGAGGCTAAATTCATGAAACACTTCAATTGTGATTCGAACTTGTTAAATGAGCGCGTTCTTTGCGAAATTTTGCAGAAACATGAGATTTGCGTTGAAATTGTCGTTTTCGAGCCTAAATCCACGAAACACTTCAATTGTGCGGCGAAGATGTTAAAAGAACGCATTCTCTGCGAAATGCTGAGGAAACATGAGATTTGCGATGAAACTGTCGTTTTCCAGGCTAAATCCACGAAACACTTCAATTGTGCATGGAAGACGCTGAATGAGCGCGTTCTTTGCGAAATTCTGCAAAAACATCAGATTTGCACTTAAATGCCGCTTTCGAAGCAAACTTCATGAAACACTTCAAATGCGATTCGAATTCGTTATATGAGCGCGTTCTTTGCAAAATGCTGCAGAAGCATCAGATTAGCGATGAAACTGTCGTTTTCGAGATTAAATTCATGAAATACTTCAATGGTACTTCGAAGTCGTTATATGAGCGCGTTCTTTGCGAAATGGTGCAGAAAATTGAGATTTGCGGTTAAAGGCCGCTATCGAAGCAAAATTTATGAAACACTTCAATTGTGCGGCGAAGATGTTAAATGAGCGCGTTCTTTGCGAAATTCTGCAGAAACATCAGATTTGCGATGAAACTATCGTTTTCGAGGCTAAATTCATGAAACACTTCAATTGTACTTCGAAGTCTTTATATGAGCGCATTCTCTGTGAAATGCTGCAGAAATATGAGATTTGCGCTTAAATGCCGCTTTCGAAGCAAACTTCATGAAACACTTCAATTGTACTTCGAAGTCTTTATATGAGCGCATTCTCTGTGAAATGCTGCAGAAATATGAGATTTGCGCTTAAATGCCGCTTTCGAAGCAAACTTCATGAAACACTTCAATTGTACTTCGAAGTCTTTATATGAGCGCATTCTCTGTGAAATGCTGCAGAAATATGAGATTTGCGCTTAAATGCCGCTTTCGAAGCAAACTTCATGAAACACTTCAATTGTACTTCGAAGTCTTTATATGAGCGCATTCTCTGTGAAATGCTGCAGAAATATGAGATTTGCGCTTAAATGCCGCTTTCGAAGCAAACTTCATGAAACACTTCAATTGTGCTTCGAAGTCGTTATATGAGCGCGTTCTTTGCGAAATTCTGCAGAAACATCAGATTTGCGATGAAACTATCGTTTTCGAGGCTAAATTCATGAAACACTTCAATTGTACTTCGAAGTCTTTATATGAGCGCATTCTCTGTGAAATGCTGCAGAAATATGAGATTTGCGCTTAAATGCCGCTTTCGAAGCAAACTTCATGAAACACTTCAATTGTGCGGCGAAGATGTTAAATGAACGCATTGTCTCCGAAATGCTGCAGAAACATCTGCTTAACGATGAAACTGTCGTTTTCGAGGCTAAAATGAGCGCGTTCCTTGCGAAATGCTGCAGAAACATCTGCTTAACGATGAAACTGTCGTTTTCGAGGCTAAAATGAGCGCGTTCCTTGCGAAATGCTGCAGAAACATCTGCTTAACGATGAAACTGTCGTTTTCGAGGCTAAAATGAGCGCGTTCCTTGCGAAATGCTGCAGAAACATCTGCTTAACGATGAAACTGTCGTTTTCGAGGCTAAAATGAGCGCGTTCCTTGCGAAATGCTGCAGAAACATCTGCTTAACGATGAAACTGTCGTTTTCGAGGCTAAAATGAGCGCGTTCCTTGCGAAATGCTGCAGAAACATCTGCTTAACGATGAAACTGTCGTTTTCGAGGCTAAAATGAGCGCGTTCCTTGCGAAATGCTGCAGAAACATCTGCTTAACGATGAAACTGTCGTTTTCGAGGCTAAAATGAGCGCGTTCCTTGCGAAATGCTGCAGAAATATGAGATTTGCGCTTAAATGCCGCTTTCGAAGCAAACTTCATGAAACACTTCAATTGTGCGGCGAAGATGTTAAATGAACGCATTGTCTCCGAAATGCTGCAGAAACATCTGCTTAACGATGAAACTGTCGTTTTTGAGACTAAATTCATGAAGCACTCAGTTGTGCGACGAAGTGGTTAAATGAGCGCGTTCTTTGCGAAATTCCGCAGAAACATCAGATCTGCGCTAAAATGCCGCTTTCGAAGCAAAATTCATAAAACACTTCAATTGTGATTCGAATTCGTAATATGAGCGCATTCTTTGCGAAATGCTGCAGAAAAGTGAGATTTGCGGTTAAATGCCGCTCTCGAAACAAAATTTGTGAAACACTTCAATTGTGCGGCGAAGATGTTAAAAGAACGTATTCTCTCCCAAATGCTGAGAAAACATGAGATTTGCGATGAAACTGTCGTTTTCGAGGCTAAATTCATGAAACACTTCAATGGTACTTCGAAGTCGTTATATGAGCGCGTTCTTTGTGAAATGGTGCAGAAAATTGAGATTTGCGCTTAAATGCCACTTTCGAAGCAAAATTCATGAACCACTTTAACTGTGCTTCGAAGATGTTAAAAGAACGCATTTAAATGCCGCTCTCGAAGCAAAATTTATGAAACACTTCAACAGTGCGGCGAAGATGTTAAATGAGCGCGTTCTTGGCGAAATGCTGCAGAAAAATGAGATTTGCGCTTAAATGCCGTTTCGGGGCTAAATTCATAAAACACTTCAATTGTACTTCGAAGTCGTTATATGAGCGCGTACTTTGCGAAATGCTGCAGAAACATCAGATTTGCGATGAAACTGCGGTTTTCGAGGCAAACTTCTTAAAACACTC
>MQTX01000454.1:19502-64999 GCA_009735665.1 Angiostrongylus cantonensis | reverse complement strand
CCCTGAGGGTGCGCCATGCATTCGACTTCATTAAACATCGTTGGAAGTGATTGAGACAAAGTTGTAGCTTCTCCGTATATGTGTAAAGGATTACTCAGGCCAAGGGATAATTCCAGCGAGAATAACGTCCCATTTTCCTACCTTTCAGATCAAATGAAATAATTGCGGCTATAAAACGGTGTCCCACGGATCTCAATGGAGGATTTACTGGCGCCCGCTCGAGTCACTCGACGATCAACGGGACTACAGGTGATACAGGTGATACAGGTGACTTGTTTGAACCACTAAGCTGATTATGATAAAGGTCACTTCACGAGATCCTCTTTCATGACACTGTGACTTAATGTATATTATCGTGCATATGCCTCCGGATAGTTTACCGCTTCATAGTGGTTGAGAGGTTTTCTTGGTTGTCGGGTTATTGCGTTCTTTGCGAAATTCTGCAAAAACATCAGATTTGCACTAAAACTGTTGCTCTCGATGCTATGTGTAGCGGGGACTCATCCCCATGGCAGGGATCCCAAGCTGAGAAGGAGGACGGCCTTTCCATCAGGAAGTCGAGTTAAGAATAAACCAATACCAGGATCCACCATAGTCTTGGTATCAAACTAGTCGCATGGTGGCAAATCTCCCTCTGATCCACAAGCGCTGACTGCGACTGCCGGTGGTGATGACGATCTGGGGTAGACCGGTTAGGGCAACCTCAGCACTCCAGTGAACCACAACTGCTGGACCAGCAAAACTCCAAAAAGTGGATATTGTGCTGGGACCCGAACAAGTAGTGAGGACGGATAGCCCACGTGTTCCAGTATCGTCTAAGTGACAGAAATTTCGCATTATACAGAACAATTTGGGCTACCTATCCATTTTATTGTGATTTTGCGTTCTCACTATATGAATACGTCAATACAGCCCGAACGTGGAGGTTCAAGTGGGACTCCGAAGCTCCACTAGGCGTCAAAACACACGCTCATCGTCTGTAAATCAACGTGTCGTTGGATGAAATTTTTAAAATCATCAATTCATTTGTGTAGGGATACCGCTTTCCTCAGGCAATGTTCTCATTCCCTTGGTTTTTCAGATTGTTGGCCGACAGTTGAAAACCGTTCTGTTTTCATCTCAAATATCTTGTTTTCAATGTGAAACCTTTCGTGTGAAATGTTTTGTTTCTTTGTCAATGGATTTGTGAGTAATCCCTGGGTTGTTTTTACTTGTGAGCATCGCACCTCTGACCTGTAGTATATTTAGAAAAATGGCTGGTGGATTGCACTTCCTGATTGGCATTTCCACCAACGACTATGTTCTTTTGGCCAGCGACAAAGCTACATTCGCTTATGGAGCTGTTCTAGCAGATAGTGGTATGTGTTTACTTACTGTTCCTTTCTGTTACCCTTGTTTTGCCACGTAGGTGTTGCTGATATGGCAGTAACACACGTTGTAAATGGTGACTTCCGATTTATCAAGGACGCGTGTGGCGCAGTGGTTGGAGGCGCTCTGCTATACACACGGGATCGATCCCAGCGTCCCTGGCCCACCAACCTCTCCCGGGGTCGACAAATTGGTACCAGACTTCTCTGAGATAACAGCACTGGCTGGATACAGCAGTAGGCCACTGCGAGTTGTAAAAGCCAGGTATGCATTTATTTACCTCCTACTATGCTTAGTGAAGTCAAATGCGTGGTGCATCTCTCAGGAATTGATCAACGCCGAGAGCTTTTATCCTTTATCTATTTCTCCTGGAATGATTGTATAGCACGTGTGACTGGACAGTATTGTTTCAGCATATGTATCTCTCATTTTCGCCTAGTCAATAACTAGGAATCCATATGTATATGGGTAAATTCAACTTTTAAGAGAATGATAAGGAGTATCGTCTTGGAAAAAAGCTAACGATGATGTGTATTGGAGAAGAGGGCGATGTAGCACAGTTCGGTGACTGGACCAAACGAAATATTAGGCTCTATGCAATTCGAAATGGTACGACAATGTAAACTATCTGTTAGTCTTAGTCGCTTACAAGAAGCTTTCTTTTCAGGTTATGAGTTATGCCCAGATAGTGCACATCATTGGATTCGTCGCGGAATAGCCGAGGCACTGCGTACTGAGGAGCACTATGCAGTTGACGTACTGCTTGGAGGGTACTGCACTACATCACTATTTCAGAATCCTCAAATTCTTTTTCGAAAGAATAGTATAGGAAAATCGCTTGCCTGTCGTTACATTTTTATTGCACGAGTTTAGATATGACGACAAGGAGGGTAAACCCTTTCTTGGTTCGGTTGACTACTTGGGCAATGGACTGAGCAACCAGGTGATCCTCATCTTGTAGAAAATTTCACGCCTTTTGAAAATTAAAAGAGGTACTCTATTTTCTATGTTCTACAGTTTTCCAGCCCTACTTATTTCGTGGTTTCTGTGGTCGTTTTTGCTATGCCATAATGGATCGAGAGTACAAAAAAGGTGGGCACTGTTTCGTACCTGTTTTAGACGAGATTGGTCCAACTAGAATATGGCTAATTTGCTAAATCTTGAAGTTTACTATTTATTATAAGGGCGTGGCAAATCACGTAATCATATATTGCACAATGTGCCATTGTAGATATGACTGAGGCTGAAGGACTAGCACTTCTCAATAAATGTATAGCTGAGGCAAAACGAAGGTTTGTTGCAAACCTTCCAGGATATAAGGTACTTCTTATTTTAAAAGTTTGATCGCTTGCATTTCACTACTTTTGACTGGTTTTTGATGCCTGACCATTGGTAAAGTGGGTGATAGAATCTTTTTCGCCATTGCAACGGTGTTATTAGTGTTTATTAGGTGTTAAGAACGGTTGGTGATTCATCGTTTAATTCAAATGTTTACTTGTGGATGTTCCTGTGAAACCGGACAACGTTTTTAAGCCATTATTAAATTCAGGTGGTTGTTATCGACAAGAAAGGATATAGGCAGCTAGGCGACATCAAAGTCTGAATGCTGGAAGCCAAAGTCTGCAGATGTTGCCTCGAATGGACCTTAGCAAAGAAGTTGTTACGTACTTTTAATGCGATTATTAATAATTATATGTTTATACCCTCTTTGGATTATGCACTGTTTATTGGATATGCCAAGTGTAAAGTTTTCATTATCACCAAATTTACAATAGAAATGATGTCATTGAAAACCTGGTATTTCTACAAAAAAAAGTTCTTCATTTCGAAATGGTAACCAATGTGGAGAAGCTTTGAGAAGAACATCGTATTCCACAAGGTCCTTTTTTAATCACAACTGTGAAGGTGTTCTGAATAAAATGATGCACTGTTTACATAGATATATTTGGAGTAGAATTTTACACTATCTCGGTCAACAGCTCTTTTCGTTTCATATCAATGAGTTCAACGCCTCGTTTTTCCATGGCGTGCTTGAGATCGAGAAGCAATTGACGTGTATGACGTAGCTCGTCTTGGTTCGTTATCGATTGGTTTGACTTCTTCTCGAATTGTATGTAAATCTTAATAGATCCTTATACATCTATAATGCAGAGAAAGTTCCACCGAAATACTTACATCATTTAGCGCCTGCTTGTAATCGTTCAGTATCTTCCCTTTTGCTTCGTGAGCAAGTTGCTCTCGTCTTTCTCTAGTCATTCTTGGCACAGGTACGTATAGAACAACTCCTTCTTGTTGTGGAGTGACGTTAAGATGGGATTTCTAAATGGGTAACTGAAATTTATGCTAATTACCGAACTATTTACTCACCTGAATAGCTACCTTCGCCCATTTGATGGCAGTGGGGTTGTCCGCGAAGTTTATCATCACCATCACCGGACTTTTCAATGATATCCTACCGATGGAGGACATTCTGTGTTCCTGAGATTAATCTTCTGCAATAATGAAACACAATAAGAACAATTAAGCACTTACACCGCCTTTTTCCAGCTTCACAAGCATATCCTCATAAACGCGAAGGTCGACCTAAACAGAAGTAGTTCTTAGAGAGCTAAGAATGACCCATAAGGAGAAAGTACCTGTAGTGAGAAGTGTCTTGTAAGTTCTTCACCTAAAATTGTTTCCACTTCCTTCATCTTGTTCACCGCTCCTTGAACGAATATGTTGTTTTCCGAAGCTGTAAGAGCAGAGTGTAGTACAGAAGAAGGCTCCTGAAAAGACTCCTGACATACGTCAAAGGGTGAAAATTCCTAACGAACTTGTTCCATTACTCATCTTCAGTGACTACGAAGCAGAAGCTACTCGGATTAAATCAAAAAGGAGGAATATGGCTCAAAACAATCTAGTTAAGCCTAAGTAAGATCCGCTTTTAAACCACGCTTATAGAATATTATGGCTGAGATGCTTTAGGGATACATCTTTGCATGAATTGACTATAAACTCCAAGAACAAAAAAGTGTGAATCTTGAACTTCGACATAGCTTCAGTATGGAATCTCTGAATATAAAACTAGATGCACTAGTTGAATTAAGCGAAGCACCAAACTGAGCGCGAGACAACTGCATGCTCAGAACTGAGCGCGCTATCTGAACGTACTCGGACAATTGGATGGTCCGTTCTCACTGGTTGTGCTTGCACCAGCATAATCTCCGATTTTTCGGAGTTTTGCTGGCTTAGCCATTGTACTTCCCTGGAGTCCCAAGATCAGACAGGGTAAAGTCTGCCCCACTAAGTCGTCACCGCCACAGGCAGTCGCCTCCCTTGGGTATCAAAGGGGCGGTCGCCATCATGAGACTAATTAAATACCAGGGCGGCGATGGATCCGTGTAATGGCTTCAACGTACACCGTGCTTCATATAGAAGGGAAGAGAAAGTCTTAAAACTCACGTACCTTCTTAATCTTTTCTGTCCTCCTCACTTTACAGTCAACTATGGATGAGTGTATTTTCACTGCTGAAGCAAAATGCTGTGGTAGACGAACTCGAAACAAGAAATTTGCCAGTTTTGACGAGCCAAGAAATACAGGAATGTTCATTGACCTGGAATCTCGTAAAACTTCCTAAAATGGCAAGAACACAATGACTTTTGGGGACTTGAAATGAAAATCTGACGAGGGTTGCTTTCCAATGGGGTCTTGTTTAGTGAAGTTGTACGTAATTGCGCCCGTCGCGATATTTAGGAGAAACGTTCGGTTTGGTGCAGAACAAAAGCCGGATTTTGAACACTTAATTTAAAAACCCGCGTATTGAGTGGTTTTTATTAATCCAATGTGTGATCTATTAGAATCTCGGCGCTCTTTTCTATCGAGATGAGGTTATTTATTGCGCTAGGGATGAATTCTGAAGTTGTTCAACCGACAAGGTTCCGATGCTTTCAGCAGCGGTTTGATTTTTGAACACCTGTTTATTATGTTGTTGTTTAAAAGTGGTACCAACGGATGGTGAGCGAGCGGACGAGTAGGTTGAATGCGCAGGGTTTCCTAGTACAATTAATTCAGCTTTTACAGCATGAATTGCGCAACGTGTGGCAGAGAGGTGTCATCAGGTATGTTAGATGTCTCCTTTTCCTTAATTTGACTGGTACACATGATTCAGTTTTTGGTGAATTTCATAAATTCTACAAAAGCGTTTCTGTTCTCTGATGATCTCACTAGGATTGAGATTTTTATGAAAGAACAGTTCGCCTGCGAACCAACAAATCATCATCATAACCTTCTTTTCGCACAAATATGGCTTTTTAAGGAGCGCGTGTGGCGCACTGGTTGGAGGCGCCACTGCGACACGCACGTGGAGTTGATCCATACGTCCATGGCTCACCAAGCTTTCCATTCACCCTGAGGTCGACAAATTGGAACCGGACTTGTCTGGGAGGATAGCAACACTGGCTCGATACATCGGTGGGCCACAGCGGGTCATTGTAAAGGCTAGATATGCATTCAATCACCTCCAATAAGGAAATCGAATGCATGGCGCATTCCTCAGGAATTGATCAACGTCGAGAGCTTTTTTCCTTTTATGGCTTCTTGACCGTTCTTATGAGCTTAGCCCTCTACAGTGATGGGTTCACGTGATTTCACTAAATTCGACTGACTTGAACAAGCGCAAAGAACTCTTTATAACAACGATCCCATTGTTCTTCTCCCAGTCCGTTTCACTTCATCTCAGTGAGTTCTGCAACGAGATCTGGGGGTACCGAAATATCTCCGCTGTACTTACACACCGCGGCTCCGATACTTTCATTGATGTGTGGTAGCATATTATTCGAAAAAATATATTGTTAGAGCACATTTTAGAGTGATAACTATTGACGAATCTGCATTATTTTTCGAAAAACCTACTATAGAATGGAGAGACATTTCAGTTTGCAGAAAACGAAGACATCTTATTGATAACTTAAGATGCTGAATAACTGAGATAAAGAAAACACAAAAACAGGAAACCCCGGAAAGAGTATTCGCGGGTACGAATCTGGCCTGGGATTCAAGTTTTGTAAATATCGCAGAACCATTATGGTTGCACTTCACGTAATACCCTGCCGTAAGATAATTAATTGGTGGTAGATAAAAAGTTGAACGGGAACGGAGTCTGGTGACATACAGATCTTATGCATTGGCTCTAACGCATATCGTGGGCGGCGAAAAATTACGGCATAGTCTCATATTCCAAGCACAAAGAATTAGACTTACTTACTTGGTACTTGACACTTGAAGAGCTCATCCTCACTAGTGCGGGCCCCGACATAATCACCATTTTACGGAAATTTGCTGGTTAAGCCATTCTGGCTCACTGGAATCCCTAAGCCAGCCTGGCCAAAGTCTGCCCTAGGTCGTCACCACGACAGGCAGTCGCAGTCCTTGTGGATCAGAGGGAGATTTGCCACCATCCGACTTTGATATCAGGACGGTGGTGGATCCTGATACCGATTTACTCTTAACTAGGTTTCTTGATGGAAACGCCGTCAAATCATAACAATAACAATACATTGTGACATAATATAATATACTTGTTTAAAGTAAGTATATTATATTATATCACGATGCATTGTTATTTTTCTGCTGCATTGCACTATTTACATCATTTATTTTAAATTAAAGATACAACGTTACTTTGTTGTATTAAGCGCATCTATATTCGTTTAGGCGTTTAGGCATCAAAAGAATTAGACTTAATCGTGTATATGTTGAACCGATGAAACCTGGGGGTTGGGTTGTATGTCTACAAAAAATTCATTTGTCTGAAGAATCTCAAGACGGTTTACCATGATCCACTGTGTTGCGAGCCCAGAATTGTGTATGAGAGGCCAAATATTGACAAAATTGACTATGTGGAATATCTGAATTGCGGCGAATTCTAGTGGTAGTTTACTCCGCTTTGAATTCACTTCTTTTTTACACAGTTAGTGACACCGATGTGAATGTTCGCGTGAGATGTATTCCGCACGACAATCGAAAGCCTTCAGTCAACTCATTAGAAAGCTCCCACATAAGTTAAAGTAGCTGGCGAGTGAACCCAATTTCAAGCTATACAGCAAGCTTGCCTTGTGCTCTATTATTAATCAGTTGCACATAACGGGGCCCACGGATCTCCCTCATATAAGTCATGCGGATTGTAGTCTACGAGTCAATTCGGCCAAAAGCCTACAATTAAGTGACAGGGAAGTATATGGGGGGTGGTTAGGAGTCGCTTCCAGCAAATAAGCTCCATGTCCACTGTAGGAGAGCCTGGCAAGCTACCCGTGAGTATAACCAGCCCCCACGTTCAGAGCCCAGCAAGCTCCAAGCACTTTTCAAATCACAAGATTTACTTTAGCCTAAGCGCACTCTCAGCACCTCCTTGCCAGTGACTTTTTTAAGCCGAAAATCTCTTTCAGCCGAAAACGTCACCTGTACTAGTACCCAGGATCGAGTTTCTATTAACCTCGGCATTGTATTATGAATTCGTCGTTTTCTCTCTTAGCAATCGCGTGGTTATCAAACAGCATACATTTACCTTCATGCAATAACACACATACAATACAATCGTAGCTGACGTTTCGGCAGAATCCCCTTCTTCAGAGAATAGTAATCACAACATCTAGGAAGAAAAGCCGCTCAGAGTCGCATATGGTTGACGACTGCACCTCCCCACATCCGCGATTGATATGAAGGAGCGGGGCGAGATCAGGCGTGATCTCGGGGCATTCCCCCGCCATTCGTTGTAGGATTTTTGGCCTTTATCCAAAAAGCCTCGAGGAGTTCCCGCTTTGGTGTTGTAGGATCCCGTGCATGGATAGCGACTTTTGTATCAAAATCGTCTTCCTTATGATTTTGTATCCTATGCGTCCCTTGTGGCGTGCTTTGTCCTGCTTTTCGTTTGCCATCTAGGTGTTCTTTTATGCGGATACATAAAGGTCTGCCCGTTTCGCCAATATATTTGTCTCCGCAAGTGCTACAAGAGATCAGGTATATCGCACCTGAACTCATGCAGTCATTGTCCCTGCCATAAAGGCAGGCAATTTTGTGTTTCACACTGACGGTCATACAAGCGGTTACGAACTAACTGGCGGCGAAGAGTATTCGATGGTATATCAATTATCTCGAACGATTCCTATAGATCTGCCCATCTTAACCATTGTTTTATCGCTGCCCTTATTTTACAGCTAATGAAGGAAGGGTAAGATAAACGGGACTTTGTTTTGGCCAAACCGTTCCTTTTGGAGGGTCGCTCTCCCTCGAAACTTATCTCGTGGGGTTACAGTTTCATAGCCATTGGAGATAGCTAATTGCTGAGCCAAGTCGCTCGATTCTTCCTTTAGTTCCCTACCTGTGTACACAGAGGTGGCTGTTCGAAACATGTTTCTCACAAGCGCTCCTCTTTGTGTGTGAAGGGTGGCAAGAAAGGGAGTGAACCAGGCTGTTTTTGTTACTTGGTTTTCGGTACCACTTTGTTGTATAACCGTTACTTGATAACTTAGTTTGAACGTTTAGAAACGGGAGCCAGTTGTCTTTCGGTTTCTCCCGGGTGAACTTGATGTACTCTGACTGCTCGTTCACTAATTCAAAGCATTTGTCCATCTCCTCCTCTGTAGAGAAGACGACAAAACAATTGTCTATATATCTGCAGTAGAGTAGCGGCCGGAAAGAGAACAGGGGCTTCCACTCTACACATAAACGCAATGGCAAGGCTTGGTGCCAGTCGCTGTCCCATTGGCAGCCCCTTATTTGCGCGTAGTATTTTCCTGACCATCTGAAAATCGAGTAGTTTAGGCACTACTTTAAGAGACCCATAAGCACCTGGATGGACGAGCCATGCATTTTTATTTTTCCTTCATGTTCAACAAGAAGTTCGAAGATGGTTTGCAATGCGGAGTCATTCGATACGTTGGTGTACAGCGCGGTAACGTCGAACGACTCCATTACATACGCGTCTCCTAAGACGCGTCACGTAGATCCCAGGAACATTTGGGTGTTCGTGAGGTGGGCTGTAATGTGGTTAAGCAACTGGGGAAGTATTAGGCTCAAAAACTAGGTTATTCTACTCGTTGGCCCGTCTACACAGTTAATTTTAGGTCTAACCTTGAATGAGAATGGATTGGTTGACGCAACATCATCAGAAGATGCCAACTTATATGTTTTAATAAGTAGGTATAAAACGGAACGTTTATTAATTCTCTGTTTTCTCGCAAGTCACATTTTTGTGCAGCTGTGAGGCTAAGGATAGGCCTTCTGTCGCCGTAGTGATTAAGGGACATGAGAATGCCGTTCGAAAGCACGCGGAATTTTATGTCAATTTCGTCGTTAGGGTCCTGCTGTCTGAAAAACGTTCTAGGGAAAGGAAATGGCGGTAATGCCGCCATCTCTTGAATTTCAGCTCTTTTTGCTGTTCTTTGCTTAGCCTGATAACGGAGTCAATCTTGAAGTTCACAAAAATTGCATGCTGTCCTAGGAAAGGTTGTTTTAGAAATGGGCTGTGATGGTGAAAAACTTGGGCCCAATTCTAAAACCGAGCGCGCACTCTCAGGTATTGTCATGCCCCCAAGTACGGTGACTCTAGACTTTTTTGGTGCAGCATCAACCGTATTTAGACTCCTAGCAAAGTTCGTTTCTCTATGGTTTCTTGAAGCCGAGACACTCGAATTATTAAACAGATTCTCAAACTTTCGCTGCAAGGCTATTTCGGTCACCTGTACTGTTTTTCTAATAAATGACGACATACATGATGATGATGATGTAATGACATCTCATAATAGCACATTCTCTCAGTGTACTGTTCGCTTTTTTCAAATTGGTAAGTTTTCAAAGATAAGAAGACTAATTGAAACAGAAAGAGAGAAGATGAAGAAGATCCTAAAACGAAGAATGATTTGAAGTTGAGCGTACACCTAACATTGGATTGGGGCTCCGCACCCTTGGATGACGCTGAGAAAAGTCCATACACGGATCTCTGAAAAACGGAATAAAAGCTTGATCCTGGTCAGTTAACCATTAATCAGTGATAAAAATTATGCTGTGACCATCATGATTCCCAGTAAAAACGGATCATTATGGTGTTCAAGTAATGATAGCGAACGTTTGTGTCTTAAGGTCTCAAAAAATCTCTTATAAAACTATTTGCGCAAGCTGCATGAAATTGGAGAGAAGTTTTGGCACGTCTCATATCACACTCCTCGACGGTCTGTTGTGAGGAAAAATAACTGTCGCAGCAGTTACGATGTTTTAGTTTTCTCACGACACACTGCCTAGAACCAGTTTTGACCATTTGACTAGCCCGAGCTCGTGTCCCGCAATTGATTCGTACCCCAATACGTGGCGAAGTCTAAATGGCTCTTCAGTTTTATATTTGTTATTGTGCTCTGCACCATGATAAGAACAAACATAGCTGACGTTTGATGATGTTGTTGCATTTGTCATCATCGTTCTGCTAGCTCCTTCTTGTTGGTCTGAGGCAACCACACGCGCATAGTAAAAGTGCTTCGCAGATTATTTTAGAACTTGAAAAAATGCACACCTATGACTTTTGAAAGCATTTACCGCTGAACCTAGGTTTCAGGAATATGGCTACTAACTGGAGCATTAACAGTTGCAAACCTGTCTCAGTCCAGAGCCTGTAAAAATTTCTCATTACGTGCTTGTGTATGCGTCTCTATGGGCCAGGTTGTATTATATAATATATGTACTTCTTATTTTACACTACCTATAATCACATCCACCGTGTGGATGGCAGCGTTTCTGGCACTCTATTCGTTTTCCTCACATTCCTCGTCTGCAACCATCTTTAAACATTTCATCTGTAGTTACGGCTGCTGCTTAAGGATTTTCTTTGGTCAAGTCGACTCTCTTTGCATTCTTGGAGATAGTCGGGTTAAAGCGTTCCTAAGCGGACTGGTGAAGAGCGTTGGGGAGGAACCGAACTAACACCTTTTCTTCTCATAGATTGCATCACTAACCCTTCTCTTATCACTCTATTGATATATTTATATAATAGTAATCACAAATAACAGCCGTGATATATGATCTTCGGCGCGAGTGCTCCAACACTGCATTACTTGCGCGTTCTTAGACTTGCATTTCGTGGTAGGGTACGTGCTCATACTACATTGTTAAGCTGGTTTCTGTTTTTTTTTTCCGAGGTTGCCATGAATATCTTGTGACGATCGGACATCCATGATTATTGGTTAGTAACAAAGGTCGTGGACATTCAAATCGCTCATCTTTTCCTTTATTTTTCATTTTTTTTGTCGAGATTCATATTTCGAAAATGAAAGCGATTGTTTGCGTGGGATTCCATGCATAGAACGCAATGACGTTCTTCGAAGTATCGTTCATGTTTTTAAGCTCTGAATTTCTCAAATTCTTCAGTTATCAAAAGTTTTGCTAGAATATGTCGACAAACACCAGGTTCAGATTCTGAGTGTCAATATGAAGTTTTTTAAGAATCTCTTATTTCGTGCGCAATTGAAAAAATTTCTCGAAGAGTAACTGGTTAAAAGCAAAAACCAATACTCATTTTGCAGCCTTCTAAAAAAAATTAGCTCATATGTATACGTCATCTCCTCACTCACTACGACCCCCTAAATCATCGAGTAAGTCGGGTGCACAACGGAAAAGAACCTATTCGACGTTGTCGTCGATCAGAGCGGCTGGTTAGCTTCACTTGATCAACGAGGGAACCAAATCAAGACAGGAATTCCACTCTTTTGTCATGATGTCCTTCACTTATTCTTTGCTGGGGTGATTTGAAAAAGTGGTTGTTTGCTGGGATATGCAGCTCGATAGGCTCCTGTGATGTTATCCTTGCTTCCGCAAAGAAATATCGAACTTTTAGTTTGGGTTCTTCTGTAGTACCTTCTCTAGTGGATGAATGATCACTATATAATACACTTCGACACCAAAAATAAATATTGCTTCGAGAAGGCGGAGAATCGTTTGGGACTGTCTCACCTGTACCACCTCTATCACCTGCCGTCCCGTCGATCATCGACAGAGTCCAGCGTGCGCCGGTTAGTTTTCCATTTTTTGCCTCCGTCGAGCCAAGAGTAGCCCAGTGGCACTACATCTTTCTTTTAAAGTCTTTCCAAAAACTCTAAGCAAAGAAACGGTGACCTTCCTAGTATGTGTTTGAAGCCTCGTGTCGCTAGCAGCCCTTACCCATCAGTTGCCGTTCAGACACACTACATGTTGGGCCCATCCGTTTTTCAACATTTCGGCGTACACAACAGCATCTCTGGTCATCAAACGTTGAAGTGTTTCGAGAATTCCGAATCCCTCTCGCACTTACGTCACAGTGACTACCCCAACCAACGTCCTTTCAAATGGGCGTTCAATAACGCGAAGAGATCCTTCATCCTAGTTACGTAACAGCCATGTTTCTCACAACTCCATTGGGGCAGGAAGAATCGTGGAGTCGAAAGGAAGGCACGGGGTCACGCGTTTTTATTCCTATTCAAAGCATCATCGATGCTGTTCAACTTCACATGCCGCCTGCATCCTGCTGCACAACTTTGACTCTAAATCGTTCATCGTTTTGATTTCCCCTCTTAGATAGACGTAGCTGGAGCATTCGGAGATATTCGTTTTCGTTCCGTTAACCGTGAATTCGGCTTACGTTAGCCAATCCGTTTTTCACGAACATCGTTTTTGTGAAATTCAGACGAAGACCAATCTTTCCAATGGCGTTATTAATATTAAAGAATACTGGTTCCGCACAGCGAATGCTTGGTCTTGTTAGAACGGTATCATCGGCGAGCCGAAGAATGGGAAATTTCCGACTATCTATCTCCGCTCTCATGCTGTACCACTCCAATTGTCCTGGATTTTCAAAAGAGGCTGCGAATATTTCTGACGAGATGGTGTGACCTTGTAAAACTGCTCTCTTTACGTCGATGCTAATATTAACATACAATTGTGATGCATTCGTGTATATCCCACCAAAGGACTTTGTGTAGGTGATTAAGGCAAGAGAGAGCGATCCTTTGTACTCATGCATTGGTGCAAAAGATGAGGTCTTCTGAGATTAATTAACGATATTCAGGATCAGAGGTCGCGCAGCGCAATGCTCGGGGCGCCATGTAATACGCATGGGATCGATCTCGCGCACCAGGCTCAGTCATCAAGCCTTCCATCCCGCAAATTGGTACCGGACTTCTCTGAGAGGACAGCACCACTGGCTCGATACATCGGCAGGCCACTGCGAGTCATTGTAAAGACCAGATATGCATTCAATCAGCTCCAACGATACTTAATGAAGTCCAGTGCATGGCGTATTCCTCAGGGATTTATCAACGCCGAGAGCGTTATCTTTTATCCTTTTATCAACTGTCTATGCCGAGGTTTATAGAAGGTCGGTCTTTTGATTAACTGAATATCTCCAAAACCTCCAACTGCGTTCGTATGGGTCGAGAAATCACCGTGACAAGCGACTTAGCTCCAGAGTTGCGCAAGAAAAAGCAGAGCATCACGAATGTAGTGGATACAGCAAAGAATACCCGATTGTGTGCCCAAATTTTTGACTTCACGTTTTTCCTATGCCAACGCTTACTTTAGAATCCTGGTCTTTGCGTAAGTAGAATGAATGATTACTCAGCGTTATTGAACGCGCAGTCAAAGGGCGATGCGAGGTGTATCCCGTATCACTCAAGTTAGGAAAGGGATCCGAAGCTCCGACCTGCGTCAACGATCAAAACTTAAGGATGCCGTTTTGTACACCAAACTATCGATGATAAGGTGGGCCGGAAACATAGTGCGCATGAACGACAACTGATGAATAACAAACGTTTGTGATTGGATCTCTTGGGATGTTAAACGCACAACACTAAGTCTACCAACATGATGGTTAGAGTTTCTAACGAAGACTTTAGAAAAAAGATATGATGCTCAACGAGTCCCCAGAGTGAGCGGTGCCCATTGGAGTGCTCTTGGATGCGACGACGAAAAGCGGAAAGCTTACTTGTCCACGCCCAGGTCGGTCCACAGTGAACGGGAAAACAGGTGACTTCGTTAACTCGATGCTGCCATTCTCTGAAACTTGCTATGCATGCTTTCAAATTAGCGCTTAAACGCGCCGATTAATTTTGTCTTCAGGATGGCCTCGCTTACATTAGTTATTTTATTGGAAACTATTTGCTTTTGTGTAGCGCTTGAGTGTTATGCAGGATTTAAATACGTCGCTGGAAGAAGTATTGGTGAGTAGCACTTTGAATTCTAAATCTTTTGCTTTCTCTCTCAGCAATCACGAGGTTGTTGAACAGCACACGTTTGCTTCCATAGAATAACACACATACAACACAATCGCAGCTGACGTTTCGGCAGAATCGCCTTCTTCAGAGCCTGGAAGGGTACACCAATACGCAACTTACTAGGTCAAACACTTCGATAGCACAAACAGAAAGATGAAAATCTGAGCGATATTTACATGATCAACGGCTTCTCGAAAAAACCCACCGCTTTTTTCACCTGTGTTCCACCGAGGAAGAACATCCGCTCATAGTCGCACATGACTGACGACTGCACCACCCCACATCAACGATCGACGAGAAGGTACGGGGCGAGATCACGTGTGATATCGGAGCATTCCCCACTGCTATTCATTGTAATTATAAATTCGTCGTTTTCTTTTCCAGCAATCGCGAGGTAATCCTAATCCAATGCCGAGGCTAATAAAAAGTCGATCCTGGGAATTCTAAATTTTGTTTTTCAGCCACATGAAAAGTGCAAACGAAGCACAAAACAAATCTGAAGAAAGCCGGAAAGCTAAATTTGTTGTGGTATATGTATTTGTATACAGTCTTATATAGTCGCCTCCCAACGATTTACCGACTCATTATGGCTGGGAGCTGTTCTTTGGTGTCAGAATGCGATGTAAAGCGGGGCATTCGTCCACCCGGCAGGGTCTCCCAAGCTGAGAAGGAGTCCGGCGTTTCCATCAGGAAGCCGATCTGAGAGTAAACCAGTACTAGGATCCGCCAGCGTCCTAGTACCAAAGTCGCATGGTGGCAAATCTTTCTCTGATCCACAAGTGCTGTAACTGCCTTTAGTTGCTACGATCCAGGGCAGGCTTTGGCTGGGCTGACCCCGGGATTCCAGGAAACCACAATAGCTTAACCAGCAAATCTCCGATAAATGGTGAATATTCTGGGGCACGCACAACCAGTGAGGACGGGCCGTTCAAGTGTCAAATGTCTTACATAGTCGTCGGTTTCCAGCTGAGCTTACTTCTACAGTTCAATTTTCTTCTCTTATGAATAGCTTCATTCGGAGAAGGATTTATAGTGTTGGACATTTTCGAACATTGATTTGAGTCCGCCATATGGCAGCCAGTCCAGTATCTGTTTACTATTCGCTTTTATACATGAAAATAGAAAAATTCGAAGCAAAATAATGGCTAGTTACAATTCATTTTTCAGGCGTTTAGCATTGCTTTCTAGGTACGTCCACAGTTACTTGTTCATCACCAACCGATTACTGTTACAATGCAACGGCAGACATCTCACAGCTGAACGAGCTGTCGATGGCCGGATGCTCGACCACTCGATGCTTTGTGGGGATTTGCATCCATTCTTTTGCATAAATACGTTTTAGATATTAATGCTTTATTCCATTTTAAGTTGAGCCGGAATAAATGCATCAACCAGATATTGAACGGCCGTGAAATCAAGTTCTGTTGCTGCAATTCCGGTGACCTGTGCAACTCGAAATATTCGGTCAGTTTTTATTCCAATCGAACTGCGTATCGCTGAATTTTCTTCCTATTTCTGTCACCTATTATATCGTTAACAAAAGGACCATCTGCGAATCCATTTATTCAGCTCAAAGTGGTAGAGATACCTGCTGAGGTGCGTGTAGCACAATAACTAGAGGTGCCGTGCAACACACGTGTTTATTGTTTCGATCCCGCTCCTAGTGCTTATTAAGCCGTCTTTTCCTCAGGGTCGGCAAATTTGCTACTAAACGTCTCTGGAAGGACAGCATCGTCGACTTGATACATTAGTAAGCTACAAAAGTTGCTCTGTAGGCCATACATTCATTCATTAATCTCTACGATGCTTCATCATGCCGAATGCATAGCGCGTCCTAGGCGATTGATCAGTTTCGGGTACTATATCCTTTTTTATGGCATTTACCATTAACGAATACTATATGACAGCTAACCAGCCAGAAATTATTCATGTGGTGAGGATCCTTGGTTACGAAATTTGCTATTCATAGGAAAATGTTGATGAAAAGATATACTGTACCGTCTGTATTTTGCAGTTTGCGCATGGTACAAATTTGCAGACTGATTCCTATTTTCTATTTTTCCTACTCAGATTTAGGATGTATCCATTAGGTCGCGGTGAACTCCCATCATTAGATAAATTAATATTCATGTGAAGTGTTATAGGATGCCTAGCGAAAGATCAGTCAGCAAAACAGTTTATCTTCTCTATAAATGGCTGTTTCAGAACCTCACGTTATTCGAGAAGGTGAAGGAACGGATCAAGGATATCTCCAAAGTCATTGGTTAACGCCGAAGCAAATTTGAACTCTTATAAACGCGGCTGTCGGTTTCTTTACACTTTTACCAACGCTGGCGCTCAATCGCTTTTTAAACACGGATTTATGATAAAGTGTTGACAACGTTCCTGACTAATCGCTCAACTTGCAAACTAGTTTGGTCGTCGCCCAGAAACGTATCTAAGAGTAACCCAAGACAAGAAATTGCGAGTGTACTGACAGAGAAGCACTAACAAGGAGCAAAAACAAACCAGAGACGCACGTACTGGCCACCACACTTCATTGTATTCACCCAAGGACCTTCTCGGTGAGCCTGCTTCAAAATTTAACTGCAGAATGAGCTGAGATAGTAAATGGGTGAGGATCAAAGAATTCGTGACAACTGGCCATCTTAAAAAATGAAGATAACGTCATGAAATTCTTACTTTGGCAATTCCCAGGCTCTATTCTCCTTAGTTATTGAACAAATGAAGGAGTGAACAGAATGAATGAACAAATGAATTAAAAGTATTATTGCGACATCTCCGAGTGGATGACAAGAAGTGCATGTTATTTATTTTTATATTTATATTTTAAACGAACCGCCTTTCCCATCTACAGTGCGGATCCCAGCACATTTTAAATTCGATTTCTTTCCTCGCATTCATAGCCCACAAAGGTCTTACAAATTTTCGCGTGTAGATTCAGCTGCTCCTGGGCGATTTTCCTTTCGTCATGAATCTTTTTGCCCGTAGAGTAGATTCTGCTTGTAATCATGAGATAGCAGGGCTAGAGCGTTCCCATTTGAAAAGCAAAAAGTGAACCTTTACCAGGAAAACCAGGCACCAATTTTCCTATCCTAGAGAGATGAGAGGCATGGTGAGCCTGACGTGGGTGCGAATCGGAACATGAATGCTAACCATGAAAATACATGTCATGAGTAGTTGTTTTAAATTATTTATGGACTGTGTCAACCTTTTACTTGCTGCCTGCTACAGTTTTTCTCGTTAGGGTATGATGTGAAATAAAACAGCAATGATGTTGAGATATTCACAAAGCTTGGACCCCGGCCTAAATCGAACCACAATTTTCCTTTCCAGGGGCTCGCGCATTCCACATTGCACCACTTCCACTAAGGAGTAATTGCTGATGGCACCGTTAGGTAGAACCCCAGGAAAGAGTAGTCATGGTTTGATCTAGCTTGAGGGCCAAGTTTTCTAATAAACCATTTCCACTGTGGTTTTATTTATGGGCACCTTAGACAACCAAGTAAGAAAGTGGCTCATTCATTTAGATGCGCTAAGTGAGCAGGTGTGCTCTATGAATTCTCATAACCATTACAAGTTATCTTACAATGTAAAGCGCAAGGAAACTTAACAAGTACTTCACAGTTTTGCTAACATCAGTGTTTCCATAGCGTTTGCATGCATTCCTGAACAGATCTGGGTATATGAATATTCCAGTGATTTAAAAACGCCACATACGCTGAGCCGAAATGTAGAAAAATTACCCCTTAATTTCAGAAGTGCTGCCAAATTAGAAAGTTCTCTCTGTCTCCTGCAGAGGTGTATTCATATAAAAAACGCTGCACACTCTAAGCGCTTATAATAAAAACGACTATGAAATCGACATTCAGCATCTTTCTCATTGAAGACATTCTAGTTAATATTTCAAAACCGACTTTCCTTTAACCTCGGTGTGACTAATCAATAAGTATTCTTTCTTTGATGAGCTTTCACGAGGTTGATAAGCATATTTATTTTCAGCTAACGTTAAACAAGCTAAACTAGTCGTTATCAACGGACATTATCATTATATCCACCATCAGCATCGTGTATAAAAGGGCACCACCGAATGAGTGTGCCTCATTCGAGAAGATGGACCGCTGAGGAAGGGCTGACTCGACACGAAGGCGAAGCCGCCACATCGAGACGAATAACAAGCGTGGACCATCGACTCGGATCATCGGATCTGATGAAGACAAAGACGTCGAAACGTTAGCCGAAAATAAATATGCTTATCAACTTCGTGCAAGCTCATTGAAGAAAGAATACATTTTACTTAATCGCCTTTTCCGATGATTGCCATAGTTAATGTCACCTGCACCAGATGAGATGATCAGTATGGGTATCAGTACGAGTGTTATGTGTGTGCGTGTGTGTGTGTGTGTGTGTGTTTGTGCGTGTGCGTGTGCGTGTGCCTGTCTGTTTGTATATGAGCGTATGTATACGCCTGTGAATGAATAGGTATGTGTTACAGATATTTGTATCCGTCATCATTAACCTGGACTGAGCCTTGTACGATCCTACGGCAGGAGTGAGTCAACATAACGCACCATGTAGTTCGTGTGCCAGCCTTTCACGGTACTCTGTGAACGAGCCTGCAAAGCAACGCTTCACTCGGCAGTTTTCTCTTTAATTCTTTCAAGCTATCCGAATATATGCAACTAGTATGTGTACGTATGCACCGAAATTGTGTCTGATAACATAACCACAAGGGTCGCGAAGCTTAAATGATCTACGCTATCAAGTGCGATTCTTCTTATGTCGTCGTCAGCACTAGTCACCCAGAGTTCCTGATGAGCCAACGCGACATTTTCCATGCGTGATTGATCCCGTCACATTCAATATTTCAATGCGCCCATTCTTCTTCAATTTCGAAGAAGACCATGTTGACATATGCCTATTACCACATTGGTAACGGTGCGCCTTAATATCGATTCATTTTTTTCCCGACTGTTCATTCTTCCACATGGAATTTATTTCCTGTGCTTCGTCTCTTTGTACTTTCAGTCGATAACTGGCATTTTCAGCATAAAAGTGTTACAAAAACATTCTTTTCAAAAGAATTCTTCAAGGAAATTCGGAGACGGGAATAAATAGACGTAATCCTGAGGTGGGCCGGACACGTAATGCGTATGAATGATAACCGATGGGCAAGAGCTGTTAGTTACTGGATTCCTCGGGATGTCAAACGTACTGCAGGAAGACCACCGACCCGATGGTCAGAGTTCTTCACGAGGAGCCTGGAAAAGGGATATGATGCTCGACGAGTTCTTAAAGCGAGCAGAACCCACTGGGCTACTCTTGCACACGACCGGAAAAAATAGAGGATTTACTGGCGCCCGTTCGAGTCACTCGACGATCAACGGGACTACAGGTGATACAGGGGATACAGGTAATCCTAAGCGGCCATCACGCAAAATTAGACGTGGTACCCGTCAACATTTCTTGTGTTCTCTATTTTCTGAAAGAGGAAACATCTGCACAAAAATGCTGTCCCTCAGTTTGAAATATCAAAATCAAATGTGGACAAAGTCAGTCATGAATATGAGGCATTATTATTCTCCTTGTGGATCATTTCCTTATTTAAAAAATGTTCACATTCAAAAAAACTCTTCATCAAGGTATTTCATTAATCGAAAATGAAGCAAAAAAGCATAAGGGTAAAGGTTTTGCGGTTAAAGTTACAACACTAGCTCGAACATCGAGCACGCCATCTCATGAAACTACTGATACGTTTTGGAATGATTTCAAAGGCTAAAAAATGGACCGTTAAAAACAAATGCCCTTCAGTTGTTTCGTATGTCAAATAAATGCAGTTGCTATTTTGAGTTAGTAACCTGTCGAACGCCGACGACCTCCCAAAAGCCATCGTTCATTTGGACCACCCCTATCAATCTTCCGCAGAATAAACTATCATCGATAGAAACTGCCTACATAGGGAAATTTGGTACGTATTTGTGTATCCCGTGTCGTGCGTTGATGTCGAGGCGCTCATTCGTTTGCCCAAACGCTTTACTATGGATGTTTTCGTTGTATTGGCGTTCTACCTCTAACTGAACATTGCTCGTTCTCAGAAGAATGCGTGATTGATGTTTGTTCATAGCGGTTTTCTACAACATCGGCTATTCACCGAATCACGGCAAACTCGATTTAAAATTTTTTTCATGCCACCAAGAATATTTGTTAATTTTTGTTTATCACCTAGGGTTTCATTTAAACTGGTGTCCAATATGGATGCCTACCAGTAAGTACTCACATGATTTAACTCCTAACGAGGACTGCGCAACTGCTAGTGAATCTCACTAACTCATAGCGCCGACATGGGTTGGTGGCAGCTAATCTTCTTTGCTGTCATTTGCCTTGCTGGACCGATATTTTCTGCAGGTTTGTTGTTCAATTAGTATTTTATACACCGCTAAACCTTGTACACTGTGCACGCAGTAGTTTGCAAAAACTGGTCTGGAACGAGAGTATTAGTTGATGAAATATCGTTCCTGGTGACGACAGCACTCCTCAGTGAGACCGTCACCGTTGATGAGGATTCTAGTGGTGTATTTGCTGTACTTGAACAGTTCACTTCGACGCTGAAGATGTCTTCTTGCTAGGATAAAACGATGAACTGTTCATGAGATTTATACAGATGTAACAATGCCATTGCCGTGTACTCGATGTCGTCAGAATTAATAGTTGTGGGAAGGCGAAACTTTACTCAATATTTTTCATCGTGATGTATTGTTTCCACCTTTTTTTCATAACATTCCAGTGATAATCAAAGAAAGAAATGTATTGTATTCTTGAGAACGCAGCGTTGAAATATACCGTTAGAGTTGACTGTCCAGAATATTCTCCCAGTCACGGAGCAGGTAGTCTGGTTTCGTTGGCTCAAGTGCTACCCTGCACACCTATTCCAGTGCCAACTTTTGAAATTACCGTTCACTCCGCTTTTTCCACATACAGCGCAGTCGCTAGAGGTGTTCTGAAATACACATATGCCCATTGGTCAGAATCTTTACTTTCACCTCATGGAGTGCTACCTTTCTCCGGTTTCGGTAAATGGGTTCCAGACTCTCCCGGGATGACAGTGGCAGTCGATAGATGACCAAGTCACCATAAGTATTATGTAAATTGTATAGGTGTACTGTATATATGTAAGTTATGACTTAATTATATAGGCCATATATGTGTTCAATCAGCCCTTAAGATGCTTGATGAAGTCGAATGCGTAGCGCATCCCTTAAGGAATGCATCAACGTTCAGAGATCCATCTTTTTTTTGCAGTCACAATTACTCTGTTGTCTTTAGGGCTTGATAATGCTAAAATCACTCAACCTTCTAGCCTTTCAACTTTCAATAACTTAACTATAATAACTAAATAACTTTAGCTAATAGCGAATGTTTGTGGCTTTTCCAGAGATGGTTCTACTTCGTAGACCAATCAAAAAACTCCTCGAAGGGTATTTTGTTCAAAGTAATTTCTGTTGCTCACATTAAAAAAATCTTTATGAAAAATAGTTGAAACAGTTCGAAAGGTCAACTTTCACTTAGCGACGGCATGAGTAAGCAACAGTATCTTGCGAATTGCCGTTGTTAAAGGTAGCCCAAGGATGGTATCTCTTCTTCCCCAAATGCGATGACTGACCTGTCGGCTATTTCTCACTTCTCAGAGGCTACATGTGATGCGCCATACATATATAATTGTTCGGTTTAACTTTTCATTTACTGCCTTATAATTCTCTCAACGAACGGTTTTATGCAAAATATCACCACAATGATGCTGAAATATTTGCAAAATTGGCTCCATCTCAGATAAGGCTAGGGGTCCAAACTTTGCAAATGTTTCAGTATCATTGTGGTTCCTTGGTTGATACCTTCTAACTTCAACAAAAATCCCGTTCAAAAAGCAATGGAAAGGTTTGACTATTAGTGAAAGCTCAACGAACGAAGTGAACGAAGTTTAACTCTTTAGATGGAGTAAGGTCAACCGTGGGTAGGTCACACACCACGAAAGTTGAACCTTACTCGGATTGTAGAAATAATCTCAAGTGAGGCGCCATATCGTGTATCATAATTAAGCACTCTCCCTTTCTATTCATTTTCGGATTCTCGAAATCTATTCGAAAAGCCACAAGGGTTTCGCGCACTGATATTTTGATTCTTGCAGCAGTATTGTGACTATTATCCCATAATTGTCACCGTAGTGATTTTCTCCACCCACGTTGATCCAGAAGTTGAATTCTCCACATACCTTTTTGCGTTCACTTATGCAGACACAAAGAGGTCTTTGCGTTTCATCATTGTATTGATTGCCGTATCTCTTACCATAAATCAGGTATATTGCACTTGAAGTCGTGCAATCTTTATCTTTACCGTTTGGACCAATCGCGCATTCCTTTGTTTTACATAGACACGGCGTTTCCGTACCATTTTATGGCGTAAAGCGTAGGTACCTTTTAAGTGGTGCTCGGCTTCGTTTGTTATGAAGGGTAGCTTTAAATCGATCTTCTGTTTCGGTTTGGGACAATGTTGCTTTTATTGTTTTCTTGATGGGCAAATAGGAGGTCGTCATTCAAGCCTTTATTAATGCACAGTAACCGGAGTTTCGGCTGCTTCGTTTTCTGATTAATCCTTAGATGGTCTGGCTAATACTTTGCACAAACGAGGTTAGCAATAGACACGAGTGCCACAAAGCCTCGCTATTGTGTGCACGGCTAATATAGGAGTACCAGAGCTGGATCTCAGGCTATTCCTCTACTGCAAAAATATGGATGATTGTTTTATCATGTTTTCCACGAAAGAGGAGAGAGACTAAGTGTTTTGATTGATTAATGAATAGTAAGTGTATATAACATTCACCTGAGAAAAACCAAAAAAACCTGGATTCTATTTCTGAACGTTCAAATCAACCTATCCAAAACTGGTAGCATCATCAAGTGGCATCGAAGGCCAAGTAACAAAATTATGCTAACTAGTTACCTTTCTTTTCACGGCTCACACAAAAAGGTCGCCTGTGACAAATGTAGTAACTATTCCTCAAATACTTCCTATTTTCTGTATCAGCGTATGTTTTTTATAATAACAGTTTACCAGTACCAGCCAGTTGTTTTTTTTAATAACAGTTGTAACTATCTTAAATCTATCCTTGCGCCTTCTTTAAATGGTGTCTTGACGACCATCTCATCCGTTTGCCTCGCAGCTGGTTGGAAAGGGATTGGGTAACTACTTTGTATAAATCGCTTTCATTTGCTCGACAGTTAGGGCACTGAATGAACAGCCGTCAGCTACGTGTATTTTCCAACAGCAGTCGTTCCAATCAACTTTCCGTACGAGTAGCTGATCGCTCTCACAAGCACTTTTTGTATGAGCTCTTGCATAAATTTCACGAAGCTTCTGTGCGCGTAGCTCTATTAGTTTGTTCCAGCTGGGAAAGTTCTCGGACCCCTCTCCGAGTACTGTCTCTAGTTCACTCTATCAAAGCTTCACCCATTGCATAAGGAATATAAGGAGCAGTATTAGTTATCAAGCCAGTACCTGTGTTGAGTGCCGAGGTCTCAGTCCCAGTTGCAGTACTCCTCTATTGTTGTTATTACTATGTACATTTATAACCTAAGTTTGAGAATGTTCTCCGTGATTTCGTCAAAAAATCTGCGTGGTGAACTCATACGGAGTTGAGCATTCTAATTTGAGTTAGCAGATATTTTGTGCCAAAGCCTGGCCCAAAGTCTTATATTTCATTGCACTAACTAATACAAGGAACGTGTTTTGAAGAGCCCCCAATGTGTTTGTAGGAAACAGAGGAAAAAGAACCAAGTAGTCACGAAGCGATAAATCCTCGGAATAGGTTTAGAGAAAAAACAATGGTTCTAAACGACGAGTCTAGGGAAACCAGGTTTCGCTTAACCTGCCGTCTATTTACAATGAAGTATGAACAGTTATAAAGCGATGCTTTAAAAAGGTAGGTGGATGAAATTCCCTAACAGTGGTTGAAACACCACCGAAAATTTCCAGGCACAAGGTTGTCTGTAAACACCTGTATGACCGTGTATACATAATTATCTGATACTTGAATAATCCGTCCTCACTGCCTCACTGGTTGTGTGACCCCCAGCATAATCTCCATTTTTCGCAGATTTGCTAGTTAAGCCTTTCTGGCTAATTGGAGTCCCAAGCTGGGAAAGTTCTCGGACCCCTCTCCGAGTACTGTCTCTAGTTCACTCTATCAAAGCTTCACCCATTGCATAAGGAATATAAGGAGCAGTATTAGTTATCAAGCCAGTACCTGTGTTGAGTGCCGAGGTCTCAGTCCCAGTTGCAGTACTCCTCTATTGTTGTTATTACTATGTACATTTATAACCTAAGTTTGAGAATGTTCTCCGTGATTTCGTCAAAAAATCTGCGTGGTGAACTCATACGGAGTTGAGCATTCTAATTTGAGTTAGCAGATATTTTGTGCCAAAGCCTGGCCCAAAGTCTTATATTTCATTGCACTAACTAATACAAGGAACGTGTTTTGAAGAGCCCCCAATGTGTTTGTAGGAAACAGAGGAAAAAGAACCAAGTAGTCACGAAGCGATAAATCCTCGGAATAGGTTTAGAGAAAAAACAATGGTTCTAAACGACGAGTCTAGGGAAACCAGGTTTCGCTTAACCTGCCGTCTATTTACAATGAAGTATGAACAGTTATAAAGCGATGCTTTAAAAAGGTAGGTGGATGAAATTCCCTAACAGTGGTTGAAACACCACCGAAAATTTCCAGGCACAAGGTTGTCTGTAAACACCTGTATGACCGTGTATACATAATTATCTGATACTTGAATAATCCGTCCTCACTGGTTGTGTGGCCCCCAGCATAATCTCCATTTTTCGCAGATTTGCTAGTTAAGCCCTTCTGGCTAACTGGAGTCCCGAGCTCAGTCTAGCCTAAGTCTGCCCTAGGTCTTCACCACGACAGGCAGTCGCATCCTTTGTGGATCAAAGGGAGATTTGCCAACACGCGACTTTTATATCAGGACGGTGGTGGATTCTAGTATTGGTTCACTCTTGGCTAAGCTTCATGATGGAAACACTGGACTCCTTCTTAGCTTGGGAGATCCTGCTAGGGAATGGAAAGAATCCCTGCTGTACCTCGCAGTTCGACCCTCATGAACACCTTCCGGCCACGATGAAGCGGAATGAAATATTGGGGGAATGGCCTAGTACGGTGACGACAAGAGTTGGTGTACGATTCATTTGATCTCATGTAAGCGCGCGAAGAGCAATACATTGGCTGAAAGGTTAAACCACTTTGAGGCCGTATAAAAGAACATCTGGTCGGTAAACTTAATGTTAAAGTTAAATGCTCCACTAGACGCACGTAGTACGCGGAGACACAGCGAGAGAGGCTTTGAAGTAGAGGTCAATTTCCTTGCACAAGAATGTAAAACAACTGCGCATAAATCTTTTGTAATGCTTTAGAAAAATTCTAGAAATTTAAAAATGAACCGCAAGAAGGAGTGTCTTCTAATCACGCGTGACCTAGCCCTTACCTCAGGCTTATTCTTTGATCCGAATCAGAAACATTCCTTATCCGTGAAGGACTCTGGGCGGTGGGTTTCCAGCAAATAGCTCGTAAACGTACACTGAACAAAGCGGTTATTATTGAAAAGGAGTTGCTTGTTACATGGATGAAAAGTTATGTATTGAGTTTCATCTGTTGACGTTACGAAAGTGTGTGGCTGAGTAGACTGCATTTCAATGTAACCCTTCCAGATTTTGAAAAGACGAATCCACCAAATGGTCGCCTATTGCGCACTATTAAATGCGGATGACAACCTCTTGCTTGCTAGCCGAGAAAAACTGAATTGCTAAACAATGCCGAGGTTGAAAAAAGTCGATCTTTGTAATGATTGCTTCATCTAATGGAATATAGTACAGTAGTTGATCGGGTTTGTCTTCTATCCAGCAAGTGTTAATGGAATGCTCAGTTTTGTTAGTTTGACAATTGTATTCACACAGCCGTGTTTGTAGCAAAACCTCAAACTTGAGTAATTGAACCCTTTTACATAGCTACGTATTATTTACACGACGACGCATTAGGCCGAAAAATGTACGTGCATTGAATGGCAAGTGAGGTGGTTCAGTTTATTGTAGGGTGGATAAAAGAAGATCTTAAAGAGAGAAGAGCAGCAGTAATGGTCGAAGCTGCAGAGGCTGGGAAATGCATCCGCAAAAGCCCGCCGAAACTTCGCCAATTACAAGACCAAGATGATTGCACTCCGACGCCCAGACGGAACAATAACAACGTCCAAAAAGGCAATGGAGAAAATCATCCACGAATGCTACTCAGATCTCTTCGATAGCCACGTCCACCTCCCGTCATATGAAATATAAGAGGATAGATATGTTGTTCCACCGGTTTTCCCTTTCGATATCCGACATGTCATTTCGTCGGCAAAAGATCAAACAGCACCAGGTCCGAAAAGGAAAAGATCAGAACGCCTGGAGAACCTTCCGCCAGTCCTCGGAATGCAAGGTTTCTACTCAGCGGAAGAGCAGCGAGACCGTGTTATTGTTCAAGAAGGGTGACCTACACCATATCGGCAACTATCGCCCAATCTTCTTACTGCTTGTCGTCTACAAACTTTTCACTCGAGTCATCATTCACATCTTTAAAAAGGTTGACAGGACACTGAAAGAGGGACAGTTATGTGAGCAAGCAGGGTTTCGAAAAGGATAGACCACATCCATACGATAACAAGCCCCACTGAAATATAGCGAGAGTACAAAAAACTCCCAAAGAAGAAATAGAGTCTCACTTTCATCGATGTACATCGATGAAAGTGAGACTCTAATTCTCGATGGCTTTCATCGATGGCTTTTGATTCAATTAAGATAGAAGCAGTCATGGAAGCCCTTGAAAGTCAAGGAGTACGTAAAGATTCCTACTCAGTACGTAAAGATTCTTCGTGAGCTGTACAAAAATTTCACAACCAAGATATCACCATTCTACACCGATATTAACGTTGACGTCAAAAGAAGAGTTAGGCAAGGCGATACCATCTCTCGAAAATTATTAACCGCCACTCTCCAGAACGTCATGCGAACATTGGAATGGAATAATGTGAGGGTGAACATCGCTGGCCGACAGTTACATCATCTTCACTTTGCTGATGACATCGTCCTTGTAACAACAAACATTAGCCAAGCAAAATATATGCTTGCCGACTTTGGTGAAGCCTGTGGAACGATTGGTCTTCGACTAAATCTCAACGATGTTCATGAGTAACAAATTGGTTTCGTATGCCCCATTCACACTGAATGAAACGATTATCTCCGATTGCTCCAATTATATCTATCTAAGTCAGGAAATCAGTATGATGAACGGCTTAGCTCCAAAGCTGAGCAGAAGAGAACGAGCGGCTTGGGGAGCTTTCAATAGTATCGAAGATATGGTGAAGAGAATAGGCAACATCTGACTCCGTGCCCAGTCCTTGGACTCAACGGTGCTTGCTGTCCTAACGTATGCGTCAGAAATCTGGTTGCTGCGTAAGCAGTATGAAAATTTACTCAGTGTTATCGAACGCGTAGTGAAACGAACGGTGCAAGGAATATCCCATTTCGCGCAAGTAAGGGATGGGATCCGAAGCTCCGACCTACGTCAACGATCAAAAATCAAAGATGCCGTTCTATACGCCAAACAGTCAAAGATAAGGTGGGCCGGGCACGTAATGGGTATGAATGACCGCCGATGGACAAGAGCGGTTAGTAAAGAGATTCCACGAGATGTCATACGCACTGCAGGAAGACCACCTACCCAGCGGTCAGAGTTCTTCACGAAGAGCCTAGAATAAAGATATGATGCTCGACGGGTCCTTAGAGCGAGCAGAGCCAACTGGACTACTCTTACACGCCGCTGGGAAAAATGGAAGAATTACTGGTACCAGCTCGAGTCATTCAACGATCAGCGGGATTGTGGGTGATACAAGTGATTGAGCTTACTTCATCTGAAGAATGAAACGAGGTTTTTGCATTGGTTTTTGAATTTAATTTCCAGCGAAATTAAGAAGCAGCAATCTAATCATGAAACGGTGTAGTGCGATTAGTCTCTGAGAATTACTATATCGCCGCAACGTCAGCTATCTAACTTGAAAAGCAAAAGGTAAAAATATCGCGCTAGCTTAAGCAAGGGCAATTCGCATACTAGTTGAAACAGTTATACATGGTTACCTGTATTGCGGTCAGAGTTCTTCACGAAGAGCCTAGAATAAAGATATGATGCTCGACGGGTCCTTAGAGCGAGCAGAGCCAACTGGACTACTCTTACACGCCGCTGGGAAAAATGGAAGAATTACTGGTACCAGCTCGAGTCATTCAACGATCAGCGGGATTGTGGGTGATACAAGTGATTGAGCTTACTTCATCTGAAGAATGAAACGAGGTTTTTGCATTGGTTTTTGAATTTAATTTCCAGCGAAATTAAGAAGCAGCAATCTAATCATGAAACGGTGTAGTGCGATTAGTCTCTGAGAATTACTATATCGCCGCAACGTCAGCTATCTAACTTGAAAAGCAAAAGGTAAAAATATCGCGCTAGCTTAAGCAAGGGCAACTCGCATGCTAGTTGAAACAGTTATACATGGTTACCTGTATCACCTGTAATCGAGTTCACCATGGAATTCGGATGAGCAATAGCGCGGCCTCCATTTGTTTTCGTTGCTCGGGAGAGCTAATGAACTGTCCTCGTTCGTTCAATCACAGAACAACCCAACAATCACATTGAAATCTTTACATATCTGAGGTTGATGTCTTCACCTAATAAGGACAAGTTTTTGATGCTGCAGTTCCGTCTAATATTTCGTGCAATCCTTGCTGCAATACTCTGAAACTTGTATCCATCGATTAGACAATTCTGCGTAATGAGTGGTTTCATCTTCAGAATGAATGTGTTCGCTCTGTTTTTATTGGCGACAATTTGCTGTTGCGCCGCACTTGAGTGCTTTACGGAAGTCCAATCCATTTCCGGAAGAACTGTTGGTGAGTAGTATATCATTGGATCTCAAATTTCGTTTTTCAGTCACTTAGAAGGTTTCAAACAGAGCACAAAACAATTATGAAAAAAAGCCGAAAAGTTTAATTTGTTGTGGCATTCATAATTTTGCATAACCGCCAATTTCAAGCAGAACGTACTAAGAAATCCAACTTTCTTATCGCTTGAAATGGTTAACTCAATTTTTCTGGTGCTGGTGTTTTTCTGATTACGTAACATTTAGATGTCAACGTAAAATTTCGAATGAGTTCACCAACTTGGGAGCGACATCTGGAAATTTTATGTAGGCCGGGCTTGAGATTTCACAGAACCACAAACCTCTACACTAGCAATGATCCAACCTCATCACCCAGAGCACAAGGCGATCCTGCTTACGATGCCGAGCAGCAAAACAACCACTGAGAAGCGATCAAAACTCGGGTTGAATAGGAGGTAATGAGATAATGAGAATCCGGTCAAATGAATAGCCCTACGGCATCACATGGAAACTGCTTCTTGCTCTAGACCTGTAGCTTAATTGTCTCTTTATATGCCGATTTTTATGCTTTTTTCGAGGCCAATGTGGCATAAAATTATATGTAGTCGCCTTAAAAGAAGCGGAGAGCAGAAAGCCGACACACGCCGAGATGACAGGGCCCTTGTCATTCATAGACGGAAATTTCCGTTACGAAAATAAGGTGGCTTTCAAATAGATAGGGAATATCGTCAACGTCTGTTCACCAATCTGTGCAACTGATGAGAGCGATTTGGGAGAGATATACACTCATTTGAAGGAAGTAATTCTCAGCAAGCACCGTTTTTATTCATTGATGGGGGTTTGAGTGCCAGAAAAGGAAGGGCTAATGAAATTGACTATAGAGAAAAAATCAGAAAAGAATATCGAAATAGAAGAGAAAACATGCTGTGGCGCACTTGTCAGGCATGTTTTTTTTATGGTAACTAATTTTTAAGGTTTGTTCCTATGGTGGCATGATTCCATGCTTGTTGACCACCGCATTCTTTTTACACTACACATCATCACAACTACTATGCACAATTATCACAACTACTGTGCGGCTTCCAGAACTTCGTGCATTCGATTCGTTTCCTCGTATCCAGCATCCATAATGATCCTCAAACATTTTGCGTGTTGTTTCAACCGCTGGTTGAGGAGATTGTCTTTGCTCGTAAAGTGGTGGTCGAGTCAGTATTCTTCGTAGCATTGAAGAAAGTCGAGCTAAAGCGTTCCCAGCTGGATTGCAAGATAGCCTTGTGTCTAATATCGTAGCTGCGCCTTTGCTTCTTGATCGCCTACATCACTAACCATTGCGCTGTCTCCAAGTGACCTCCGTTATATCGGAGCAAATCTCGATCCAGTCATAAACAGGGAAACAACTCTTATTGTCATCAAGGAAAAACAAAATAAATTCTGCATGCAATAGTAAAAGGGAAAAGAGTAAAGCGTTTGCCATTGATCAATCTCCTAGGATGGGCATTGCAAAAGCATTGTCAGAATCTTAACCGTTTTGTTTACTGCCTACTCTTCTTAATGGCAGGGTATATTGCGAAATATAACTTTAATGAAGCTGAGATATTTGCAAAACTTCGGACCGCAGGTGTTTGCGGTGGGGAACGAACGCGCTATTGTCCTTTCCGGGGAGTAACGCGTTCACCACCACACCATGCGGGTCCTTCGTTTCGCCTGTCTCTCAGCTAGTTCTATCGATTTTCTGCCATGAGCAACCACCTGACAGCAAATATTGTCAGATATCGTTCGAGGCAATTGAATGCATATCCGGTCTGTGCAATGAACTATGTTGGCCCACTGATATATCAAGTATGTGCTTCTATCTTCGCAGACAAGTTTGACACCATTCTACCAAAAGTGGACAAATGGAGTGTTTAGTGAGTCCGGAGCGTGAGATCGAACTGAGGATTATATTTTACTGAAAAGAACCTCTAACCAATTTGCTAAACGCCTCCCATAATGAGAATATTTTTGATGAAATCTTGTCTTCGCAGAACTGGCAAATAGAGTACGACCTGACCAACGACTGCAAGCATTTGCGTCGAAGGACGTAAAGCCTGTGCTGAACTTGCGCCAATAACTCAAACTCCATCCAGTGGAAATCCGACTCCTACAAGACGACTATAATGAACGAGAAGTCGCCGAACCGTCATCAATCGACAAACAACACCATTAAACGTGACAACGAAATCTAGTAGCATCCTCACATCAGCTCAACGAATACTCATCTTAGCCTTCGAATTCCTTACAGAAGAACGGTGCAGGATTCTACGCTCTGAAGTTCGAGATTCCATAGGAAACACGAAGGGTAACGGAGCTCCAGATTTCGATTATATCATCGCCATCTTCTTTTCAAGATGCTGATCATAAATTACTTGTATTTCCGCAACCCGACATGACATTTTCCCTTTGGAAATAAAGGATAAAGATCTCGGCGTTGATCAATCTCTGAAGGATGCGCCACGCATTCGACTTCAATAAGTATTGTCGGAGGTGACTGAATGCATATCTGGCCTTTACAATGACTCGCAGTGGTCTACTGATGTATCGAGCCAGTATTGCTGCCCTCCCAGAGAAGGATGCCACCAACTTGCTGACCCCGGAGGGATGGAAGCCTTGGTGAGCCATGGGCGCGGAGATCAAGTTCACGTGTGTTTCGTAGCGGCGCTTCCATGCACTGCGCCACACGCGCTTTATCTTCAGAAAGTGAGAATTATAGACCAGTTATGAACGTCGTCAATGGTCGTCCTCCCCTAACAGGGTTAACGAATGGACCCTCGCAGCTGTCCCTCAGCTGCGTTTTGAGTGTTCTCTACCAGCCATCCATGAAGATTATCCTATCGCTCATATCAAGGAATTTGGATGAGGCACCGTCCAAGATTTCGACAAGGATTCTGCAGCAGGGCATACTTTAAAATCTCTTTCAGGGTCTCAGAAGTCTGTCGAAAATGTTAACCTTTTTATTTGTTTGCTGCATGCTAGAATTTCTTTTCGATAGGTATTATATAATGGAACAACGATGATGATGATGACGTATTTACAAAATTCCAGAACGTATGTGTCTGAAGTGGGAAACAAACGCGCTATAACCTTGTTCTGGGCTAGCGTGCTCACCAGCACACAAATTTCTAGTTTTTTAAAAATTATTTTCGAATTTTGCAAACATCTGCATTGAATATTATTTACTTCATGCCCTATTATACTTAGTGACGAAATGGAGCTTGAAAGCGCTGAAAGTTTCGAGTTGTGGATATTTTCTATAAAGAAACTTAAGCTGATCGCTAAGATGAATGCAGTGCAAAAATAAATTTGTACCACCGAACTCTTACAATTACCATAGAAAAAGATCTCTGACATGGCGACACTATTTCGGCAAAGCTGTTCACAGCCGAATTGCAGTGGATAATAGAGTTGTTCGACTAGGACGAGAAGAGTAAACGCATTGCTGACAAATTCTTCTCTAATGCTCGTTCTGCTGTGACGTTCGATCCTTGAGAATATCCCTGAAAAGCCTAAGTGAAGCGAGGACGATGCAGCTCAATGAAGAAGGACGAAAGAAGTTCTCCATAAATCGGAATTTATGAAAGAACCAGGGTAGAAAGTGAACAAATCTAAAAGGATAGTCGTCACATAACAGAGGCCACCAAATACGTGTGCTATTTAGACGTCTAAAGGATGTAGAGGACAGCGTGGAGGATGAAATATGTAGAAGAGAGCAGGAGGTCATCAATCAACTGACGAGAGTGTAAGTCTTCGTTTTTTTTTGGCCATTGGTGAAAATGTTCATGGACTATCAGCGTTCGCAGATGGAAGCGATTTCTGGATCGCCGAATGCTCCTTTCAAACGTCATCGCGTTATCACGCAATGGGCGATGACAGCGCAATAATGAAACCCGGCTCGCATTAGTTGTGACGATGGACGATGCAAGTATCCAAGTAGTTAAGTATCTAAATGTATCGATACTAATACAGCAGCGGCTTTTATTTATAAAAGTGAACCACAACTAGCTGAACTTGATAAAGTGATGTGGCAGAATTTTTAACCGGATAACTGTATTTTCTAGGCACATCCAAAACCACTTGTTCAAAATCAACTGATTACTGTTACAATGCAACAGCCTATTTCTCAAAATCCAACCAGTCTTCGATGGTAGGATGTTCGACGACTCGGTGCTCTGTGGGGTTTCGTACTTCTTATAAATGAATTCGTTGTACATATCTGACGTTCACTTCGTGTTTTAGGTGAGTCAAAATAAGTGCATCAACTACACGCACAATGGACACCAAGTCACGTTCTGTTGTTGCAACTACAGTGACTTGTGCAACTGGAATAGTTCTGTTAGTTTTGATTTTTAGCGAAAATTTATCATTCATATTTGTTGTTTCTACGTTATCCTATTTCTATTAAATCTAGGGGCTGTCGTAGGGCCGTGGTGACTTAACATGTCAAGAGGCCTCGCAAGTCACCATAGAGGCCAAATATGCACTCGACCTTTCTACGATTGTTAATTCACTAGAAGAGTGCGTAGCTCGTTCATAAGAAATAGGTGAATCCCGAGCGCTCTATCCTTCATCGTTTCATCGTATGTAATCTAGTGATCGCTTCCTTCGCTCATTTGCGCTTCCACGCATTCTGCGCAAAGAGGTAGTGCTCTGCTGTGTTGCTACTTCGAGGGACCTCGACGTAATCTACCTGTAGCAGAGAGAAGATCCGTCATATGAGGATGATCACGGTCAAAGAAATTGTTATTCAAAATCAAAAGATTTCGCATTTGACGTTATTAACTCCCTAGAAGATTCGCTTGGCATTTCGGTTTTTAAGTATTGCCGGGGGTGAGTAAATGCGCCTCTACTGTTTACCAATTTATTAATTATTTATATGATCTTATAAACTGGTCTTCTTTAGCTGATTCGAGGTTTGTATAGGTCTTCGTTGTCGTTGTCGTAGTTGTTTTCGCCTTCCTCAGAACTTGGACGTATTTTATATTAGAATACTTTAATTATTTGGTGAAAGAAGGGCTAAAGTATTAATGAAGATCAAACTTTTAAATAGATGGTGGGTTAGGATGCTACGGTTAAATGTAGGTCTACACCATAATGAACAGAAAGGCTACTCACCGTCATGTTACGAGTGGGATTGGCCCATTAACTCCCTAGAAGATTCGCTTGGCATTTCGGTTTTTAAGTATTGCCGGGGGTGAGTAAATGCGCCTCTACTGTTTACCAATTTATTAATTATTTATATGATCTTATAAACTGGTCTTCTTTAGCTGATTCGAGGTTTGTATAGGTCTTCGTTGTCGTTGTCGTAGTTGTTTTCGCCTTCCTCAGAACTTGGACGTATTTTATATTAGAATACTTTAATTATTTGGTGAAAGAAGGGCTAAAGTATTAATGAAGATCAAACTTTTAAATAGATGGTGGGTTAGGATGCTACGGTTAAATGTAGGTCTACACCATAATGAACAGAAAGGCTACTCACCGTCATGTTACGAGTGGGATTGGCCCATGCGTTGTTCACGTGTGATCGCGAGCAAGACACACCCCGGAGTCAAAATATCATTTTGAAATAGGGCGCCAGGTCACGTGTGATAGGGAAGCATTCGTCTTTCCAGTTCATCTTTGGATTTTTTAAATTTATCCAAAACGCCTCAAAAGAGTTTTGCGCGTTGCTGTTTTCGATTCCTGCGCTAGGATTCGCACAGTCACTTCAAAACCATCGTCGTTGTCCTTTTATGCCCTATGCGTACCTAGAGGGGTGTTTTGACGTATTTTAACTTTCCCATCTCGGTTTTCTTTTATGCGGACATAAAGTGGTCTACCCGTTTCCCCAATGTATTCCTCAACGCATGCGTTACATGAGATAAAGTATATTATATCTGAACTCATGCAATCCCCGTCTCTCCCGCGTGGACAGATCATACAATTAACTGAGCTGTACAAACGATCATAGACACGGTTGCGAACCAAGCGAACCAACTGACGGTGTAGGGTATTGGGTGGGACGTCAATAATCGTTACACAATTTTCGAGACCACTTAAACATCTCTTAATGGCGTAACTTACTTCATTTGATATGAAGGGTAGCTTGAAGGGAATCTTACTTACGCTCGAAACATTGTTTTGGCAAACCACCCTGCGCTTTTGTCTAACTCGAGTGGTTTCTACTTCGTAGCCATTGGAAATGGCTATTTTTCGTGCCATATTTAGCGATTCCCTCCTTTCCTTTTCTCCTGTGCACACATTTTTAGCCGTACAGTACATATTTTTGATAAGTGCTTTTTTCATGTGTGAAGGGTGAGAGGAAGGGTAGTGAACTGGTAGGCTTTTACTACTTGGTTTGCGATACCATTTTGTTACACAGCCACTTTCTGAGAGCTTTATTTGGATGTTTAAGAATGGAAGCCAGCTTTCGGTGGGTTTTTCTCGTGTAAATTTACTCTGCTATACTCTGACTGTCGGTTTAGCAGTTCAAAGCACTTATCTATCTGTTCTTGAGTGGAACAGACGATAAAGCAGTCGTCTATGTATCGACAGGAGAGTAAGGGCCGGTGATCGAGAACTGGAGCTTCCATCTTAGATATGAAAGCGATGGCAAGGCTTGGTGCTAAACGCTGTCCCATGGCCAACCCTCTAATTTGTGCAAAATACTTTCCAGGCTATCTAAAAATTGAATAACTAAGACACTGTTTTAAGAGAATCATTAGTTGCGCAATCGACAAGCCGTACATTTTTATTTTCTTTCCATGCTCTACGAGCAACTCGAGAATGGCTTGCATTGCGGAGTCATTTGACACGTTGGTATAAAGTGAAGTTACATCGAATGACTCTACTACTTGCGTGCTGTTTGGTTGCGCGCACCGTAGGCGGTCTAGAAATACTTTGGTGTTAGGTATATAGGCTGGAATAAATTTTAGTAACTGGGTCAGGATAAGGTTTAGGAACCACGTTATTTTATCCGTTGGCCCGCCTATACAACAGATGATAGGTCTAACTTTAAATGATGATGGATTCGTTGATGTAATATCATCAGTTGAAGTAAGCTTATGTCTTTTAATAAGCAAGTAAAGGACAGGGTAAATTGGATGTTCGTTTTTAAGTCGAGAAATAACTGAAGGCTCTGAACCCGCGGCCTTTGCCGTGTTGACCCATTCTTTATTCAATTTTCGGTAATGAGTTCTATACTCCTTTTCAGAAAATGCTCTATAGAGAGTAACATCATTGAGTCGCTCCTCTGTTATTCTAATTTCCAACTGAGGAGGAATAACCACAATTTCTCCACCTTTATAACTAACTGAAAGTCTAACAGATTTTGAATTCAAGAGCTCTCAAACTTGGCGGATACCACATTTTTGTTGGTGTGTGAGGTTGGAGCTTATTTTTCTTTTTTGGTAGTAATTAAGTATGCGGTGAATTTCGTCCGAAAATAAACGAATGAATGGAAATATTAAAAGACGTCAAAACACTCCTCTAGGCACGAATATGGCACAAAAGCACAACGGCGATGGTTTTGAAGTTACTGTGCGGATCCTAGCACAGGAATCGAAAACATCAACGCGCAAAACCCTTGAGACGTTTTGGATAAATTACAAAAATCCAGAAATGAACCGGAACGACGAATGCGTCACTATCACACGTGACCTGGCTCCCTATTTCATAATAATATTTTGACCCCGGTGTGTGTCTTGCTCGCGACCCCACGTGAACAACTCTTGGGCCAGTCCCACTCGTAACATCACGGTGAGTAGCCTTTCAGTTCACTATGGTGTAGACCTACATTTGACCGTAACGTCCTAACCTATCATCTGTTTAAAATATTTGATCCTCATTAATACTTTAGCCTTTTTTCCACCGAATAATTAATGTATTCTGATATAAAATACGTCCAAGCTTTGAGGAAGGCGTAATCGCCGAAACATCAGCCATCGACCAACAACACCAACAACAACGACAACGACAACGAAGACCTATACCAACCTCGCATCAGCAAAAGAAGATCAGATTATAAGATCATATAAATAAATATATCAATTATCTATGCCGAGGTTTAAAGAAAGTCGGTCTTTTGAGTTATTCAGTTTATTATTATTGCGTGATACAGCATCACATCTATCATACAACGCAGATCCCACTACATCGTGCAAAGAGGACTGGCCGGCTCTGGGCTGGGTCGAGGCAAAGCGAGGGTTAGTTAGGGCATCTCCGTTGTTAATGGAATCATTAACACCGCGCAAACTATTCCTTGAATGCATATCTACTCTATACAGTGACTTGCAGAAGCCTATAAAGTCTGTGTACTTAACTTCTTACAAAACTCTGGTGTTAAATTTACTGGCCTCGGGGAATGGAAATATTTCTGCGATCTGAGGGTCCAGCGACGGATACACTTCGCTTTCTAGGGACAAACCTCTACCCATTGCGCTGCAGGCGCCGTGTGCCCATACTTTATTTTTTATCAGACAAAACTTAGATATCATAAGTGGGTAACACTCCGAAATAAGATAGCGTAAATACGTGGTTTTATGTACTAAAGCGCCAAGTATTTTAGGACTATTTCAAAGGCAAATAAATAAAACATGATGGTTTTCAGTACACATGTCCGTTTTAGGACCTCACATTTTACGGGAAGGTGAAGCAGTGGTTCGGAAATACCTTCGGATAAAGATGAAGCGAATTTGAGCACTTACATGGGGAATGTATGGATTCTTATTTTATTTCCCATATTTTAATAAACATAACGGTTTATTCATGCGAGAGAATTCTTGGATGAACGCGGATTACTAGTTTGTTTGTGCTTTCTTCAAGGCACTACTTGTTCTACTACTGTTCTACTACTTGTTCTTTGTGTGTGAATTTTTAGTGTTTTCTTGTTGATAATTTTCTTGCCGGTATCGGGGAGGTTCGGTCGTCTTCCATAATGTCACCTAAGTGCAAACTAATGTTGGAAATCATGACTATCCTAGAAGGCACTCAAAGAAGGCAAACCTATCTCATATACTCAGAGATGGTAAGCGTTTATTGTGACCACCTAGGAACACTGTAGATTAGCCATTTTCCGGCAGAAAAGTCTACCCAAACATCAAAATATGATTCAAATGCAAAGTGAGCTGAAGCTCCGTACATTTCGTTATGCTGGCCCATTTAAGCTAAGCAAGTGCTGGTAATGCCATGAAAATCCTACGAATTAGGTCTTAGGTTCTGCTGTTTTCACGCTCCGAGCAAATGGAGAAGGAACCGATGCGGAAGTATTGTTCTGTCGTTTCTGAGTAGAAATAATAAATGTTATTAACAATTCGCTAACTGCGCTTGGAACACTTAAGGAATTCAGAGAGAAAGCGGAATGCATATTTAGGAGCACCAGCTGAATAGAAATATCTGTCGGTCTTTACAGTTCTTTTTTTCAAGAAAGATTTCTCACCGCCATCACAAATGTTCTCACTGTGTTAGTAGTCCACAAAGTAATGTAAAGTGCCTAAAAGTTTAACAAGCGTATTCTTCTAAAGTCTTTGTTATGTATTATTGTTGTACACTCTTAAACAGATGCTAAATGTCTGAGAAACCATATAACACACAAAAACATTCAAATTAAGCAGCAGGCAAGGCGCGATTCCTCCATAGTTATTCTTGAAATTCTCTCCTGCCAAGGTATCTTCATGGAAAAATACGTCATATTCTGAACACTTGGATTACGAATAATTTTGGAGTCACTTTTAGAAAAGATCTCTACCAAAGGCACCTTACTCAATCAACATATCACTCCGATAGCCACCATTATCAAATATTCACCAGACAACAGTAGGAGTCTTACAGCTACGGAGAAGTACGGAGAAATGTGTGCGTGTGGGTATTTGAGTCAACACTTGCGTGTCGGTGTGCATATGCCTATGTGTGTGCATCTATCTGTCTGCTTTTGGGTGACCAAGGTCGTATGCGCTACACATGTTTACATGAGCCAACAATAATCACGATGCGATGCCTTATGCGTTTTATGCACGTATGCGCAATGCATGTCACCATTTAGCGGGAGACTGAAAGCGGCTCAGCAGCATGACACTGTACTCAGCTGTTCCATTACTATTTTGCCCAAACTACGCTGTATGCACGAAAACTCTGCATTATTAGTGTTCGACCTTAAAGATCACAACGCTCGAAATAGTCCAAGCTGTCAAATCCAACTTTTTGTTAAGGCTGGCCTTGACGAGCGCGTTATAATCATGATGAGCTGACGCAAAGTGCATTATGTAGCATTTGTTCCGCTATGCCCAGTATTTCAATGAATTCCACATTTTTTGAAATTTTTAGAGGACCATGTTGACATAAGTTTATTACTAAATTGCTGACGGCCTGCATTGGCACCATTTCATGTTCTCTCCAGCGCCTTCTTTTTTCGCGAAGAATTCCTACAGTGCAATTTTCAATACTCAGTCAATAACTGGTCTACAAAAAGCTGTTGTTTAAACTTCATAATTTAGATTTTTTGTTTTGGGCAATTTCCTCACTGCTCTTTGGTTGCAACGAGAAGGGTCACGTGTAGTTCAATTCGGCTGGCAAACAAAAATAGACATAACTAAGTATCTCTTAAGATTTTCCTAGTCGTTTTCCGACAGTGTGATCACCTCCGGAAGTTTTCTACGAGCTGAAGAATATCCCGTCTTTCAGGTTTAATTAACAACCTCAGATATGGCGTAAACTTACACGTGATTATGAGGTACGACACTACAACCTCCTACAAAATATTATACTTGAAGAAAAAAGAGGAGAAACACGGAACTGATATTGAGATTGAAGTTATTGCCAGACCAAAGGCAGTAAGAACAACATCTCATGAATAAACTCTTAAACAATTTTCAAACATTTTTGAAGGCCAAGAAAGGATTTCACATTCAGTAAGGTAATGTGAAACAACGGGTGCTCGCGGGGGTCTGCCGCGCGATAGGTTTATGTGATCTTATCTTTGTTTCTGCAAAGAAATATCGAAAGTTTGGATTGCCTTGCTAAGTTGATGAATTACCACTCTACAGCAGACTTCGATGCCCAAAAAAAAATATCGCTTTGTTAAGACGGAATGTCGTTGTGGACTTTGTGATCTGTATCACCGGTTGTACCGATGATCATCGACAGAGTCGAGCGTGCTTCGGTAAGTTTTCCATTTATCCCAGTTGCACCCAAGAGTAGCCCAGCGGCACCACATCTTTTTTTAAAGTCTTTGTGAAAAATCTGAGCCTTAAAACGGTAGCCTTTCTATTGTGTGTTTGACGTCTCATAACGGCAACGGCTGTTATCCATCTGCTGCCGTTCAAATACAATACATGCTTGGCTCATCTCTTTTTCAGCATTTTTAAACAGCATCTCTGACCATTCATCGTTGAACTAGGTCCAGACTTCAGATTCCCTCTCCCACTTACTCCACAAGGACTACTCCAAGCATCGTCATTTCCACTACGCGTTCAATAACGCGAAGAGATCTTTCATCCTACTTATATAACAGCCATGTTTCCCACACGTCTAATGAGGCAGAAAGAATCGTGTGTTCGAAAAGAGGGCGCTGAGTCACGTGTTTTTATTCCTTTTCAAAGCATCCTCGATGCTGCGCAGCTACACATGCCGTCTGCTTCCTCCTTCTCAACTCTGGCGTTAAGTCGTGCATTAGGTTGATTTCTCGACTTAGACGTAGCTGGAGCATTCGGAGACATTCGTTCCGTTGACAGTGAATGCGGCAAACGTTAGCCAATCGTTTTTCACGAACATCGTCTTTGCGAAATTCAGACAAAGACCAGACCAATCTTTCCACAGGCGTTATTAAAGTCGGCGAGTACTCGTTCCGCCGGGCTAACGCTTGGTCTTGTGAAACATCTGTAGTCGGCAAGGCGAAGAATGTGGAATGGAATTCCCGACTATCTATCTCCGCTCTTATGCTGTGCCATTCCAATTGTCTCGGATTTTCGAAAGAGGCTTCAAATATTTCGGAAAAATTATGCAACCTTGTAAAACCGCTTTCTTTACATCGATGCTAATATTAACATACAATTATGACGCATTCGTGTATATCCCACCAAAGGACTTTGTGTAGCGGTTAGCTAAGCTCTGGCTGCCTAGAGGCGTGACCGCCTCTCTCGTAACGGAGTCAAATTCCTTACTTAAGCTGATTAAGGCAAGAAAGAGCGATCCCTTGCACTCATGCATTGGTGCAAAAGATAAGGTCTTCTGAGAATAATTAACGATATTCAGGATCAGAGGTCGCGCAGCGCAATGCTCGGGGCGCCATGTAATACGCATGGGATACGCACGCACCAGGCTCACTCACCAAGCCTTCCATCCCGCAAAATGGTACCGGACTTCTCTGGGAGGAGAGCAGTACCGTCTCGATCGATCGATGCATTCAATCACCTTCAACGTGCTTAATGAAGTTGAACGTATTGCGCATTCCTTATAGATTGATCAAGGCTAAGACCATTATCCGTTCATTTCGTTCTGGACCAAATACAATCGCTCTACCATCGCATGTGTACTGCGACATTCAAGCAGATCCATCTGAATGCAACATTTCGTTTTCAAACTGGTTCGTACAATACAGTCCACATAAACGGGAACACATCTGTTCACGCATGCATGAATATCTCTCCGTAAACAAAGGTATGTGTAAAGTTGGCGCAACAAGAAGAAGTAGTCCATCCGCTGGATCCACTCGCCTTTTAGAGAAGTGCAACATAGCTTGCCTAGCGACTAATAGGTAGCGGAACACTGTGTCAAGAAAGTTCTAGGAAGCCACATGCAACCACCAGCTCACGTTCGAACTTACAAAACACTGCAGAAATTTAATAACGGAGGATCTTAGAGGTGAGCAGCAATTATCGCCGAATTTCCAGACGCTGGGAAGAGTAGTCGCAGAGCTTCCAAGAATTGCCAAGCCGCAGGACTGAGAGAATTACACTCTGACACCCAGATGGTACGGTCACAACACCCAGAAAGGCAATGGGGAAATCGATCATGATTACTACTCGGATCTCTTCACTAGCCACATCCTCCTGCCTTCATAGAAAATAAAGAATGATGGATATGTCGTCCTTCGGTTTTTCTCTCATATGGTCAGACATGCCATTTCTTCTATGAAGAATCGAACAACTAGTTTACAGAAGACAAAACTTGAGCACCTGAAGAGCCTTCCACAAGTCGTCCTAAACACAACGGCTTTGCTGTTCATGCCTATCAACATTCAAGGTTTCCTGTCCAACGGAGGACCGGCAAGACCGCGTTACTGTTCAGTGAGGCTAAGCCATGTCAGCAAGAAGAGGTTTTAAAAAAGATTCGGTGCGATGGACCACACTCAGATGATAAGACGACTCATACTGCAACAGTGCATGAGACTGCTCTGTCTCATTCTCAACGATTTAAAGAAAGCTTTTGACTCAGTTGAGATAGAAGTAGTCATGGAAGTTCTGGATATTTGAGACATCACTAGTCAGTAAGCAAAACCGAAATGTCACCATTATACAACGGTATTAACATAGAAGTAAAAGGAGGGGTTAGGCAAGGCGATACTATCTCGCCAAAATTATTTACCGCCACTTTCCAGAACGCCCTGCTAATATTGGAATGGGATAATATGGGAGTGAGAATCGATGGTCGGTAGTTACACCATGTTCGCTTTGCTGATGATATCGTTGCTATAACACCAAACATTAGCCATGCGGAACGAATGTTTTCGGACTTTGATAAATCCTGTGGAAAGATTGGTCTTCGACTAAATTTAGATACCTTATTCTTCGCTTAACGGAATGAATATCTCTAAATATTTCAGCTGCGTCTATCTCAGTAGAGAAGTCAACATAATAAGCGACTTAGCTCAAAGTTGAGAGGAAAAAAGGAAGCGAGCGGCTCAGGGAGCATTCTAGAACTTTACGAATGCAGTGAAGAGAGCACAGAACACCCGATTATGCGCCACTATTTTTGACTCCACGATATTTCCTATAACAACGTCCATTTCAGAAACCTGCTCGCTAGGTAAGTAGGATCACTCAGCGTTATTGAAGGCGCGTTCAAAGAGAAGACGCAAGGAGTGTTTCGTGTCACTCAAGCAAGAGAAGAAATCCGAAGCTCCGACCTGCGCCAAGGATCAAAAATCAAAGATGCCATTCTGAAAACCAAACTGTTGGAGGTGGTCTGCACACACGATGCGTATGAACGACAAGTGATAGACAACAAGCGTTAGCTCTACCGACAGTCTTTCTAACGAAGACTTTAGAAGAAAGATATGATGCTCAATGAGTACCCAGAGCGAGCGGTGCCCATTGGAGTGCTCTTGGACGCGACGACGAAAAGCGGAAAGCTTACTTGTCCACGCCCAGGTCCGTCCACAGTGAAAGGTGAAACAGGTGACTTCGTCAACTCGATACTGCAATTCTCTGAAACTTGCTATGCATGCTTTCAAATTAGCGCTTAAACGCGCCGATTAATTTTGTCTTCAGGATGGCCTCGCTTACTTTAGTTATTTTATTGGAAACTATTTGCTTTCGTGTAGCGCTTGAGTGTTATGCAGGATTTAAGTACGTCGCTAGAAGAAGTATTGGTGAGTAGCACTTTGAATTCTAAATCTTTTGCTTTCTCTCTCAGCAATCGCGAGCCGCTTAGCATTGCTTTCTAGGTACGTCCACAGTTACTTGTTCATCACCAACCGATTACTGTTACAATGCAACGGCAGACATCTCACAGCTGAACGAGCTGTCGATGGCCGGATGCTCGACCACTCGATGCTTTGTGAGGATTTGCATCCATTCTTTCGCATAAACACGTTTAAGATATTAAGGCTTTATTCCATTTTAAGTTGAGCCGGAATAAATGCATCAAACAGATATTGAACGGCCGTGAAATCAAGTTATGTTGCTGCAATTCCGGTGACCTGTGCAACTCGAAATATTCGGTCAGTTTTTATTCCATTCGAACTGCGTATTGCTAGGTTTTGCCTTTTATTTTCTGCCTAATACATATTTCACGGCAAATCACTAAGCGAAATACAATCACAACGTTGCTGAGATATCAGCAAACTCTGAACCACAGCTGTCTATGGCGGAGAACGAACGCGTTATTGTCTTTGGTGAGGAACGAACGCGTTATTGTCTATGGTTGGGAACGAACGCGCTTCCATTCGAACTGCGTATTGCTAGGTTTTGCCTTTTATTTTCTGCCTACTACATATTTCACGGCAAATCACTAAGCGAAATACAATCACGACGTTGCTCTAGGTTTTGCCTTTTATTTTCTGCCTAATACATATTTCACGGCAAATCACTAAGCGAAATACAATCACAACGTTGCTGAGATATCAGCAAACTCTGAACCACAGCTGTCTATGGCGGAGAACGAACGCGTTATTGTCTTTGGTGAGGAACGAACGCGTTATTGTCTATGGTTGGGAACGAACGCGCTATTGTCTATGGTGAGGAATGAACGCGCTATTGTCTATGGTAGGGAACGAACGCGCTATTGTCCATGGTGAGGAACGAACGCGTTATTGTCTATGGTGGGGAACGAACGCGCTATTGCCCATGGTGAGGAACAAACGCGCTATTGTCTAAAGCGGAGAACGAATGCGCTGTTGTCTATGGTTGGAAACGAATGCGCTACTGTCTGTGGTTGGAAACGAACGCGCTATTGTCTATGGTGGAGAAGGAACGCGCTATTGTCTAAAGTGGGGAACGAATGCGCTATTGTCTATGGTTGGAAACGAACGCGCTATTGTCCATGGTGAGGAACGAACACGCTATTGTCTATAGTGGAGAACGAATGCGCTATTGTCTATGGTTGGAAACGAAC